>VZUI01044065.1:0-17960 GCA_013401135.1 Cettia cetti
GCACAGTCCCCAGGGTGGGATGGCACAGTCCCCAGGATGGGATGGCACAGTCCCCAGGGTGGGATGGCACAGTCCCCAGGGTGGGATGGCACAGTCCCCAGGGTGGGATGGCACAGTCCTCAGGGTGGGATGGCACAGTCCTCAGGGTGGGATGGCACAGTCCCCAGGGTGGGATGGCACAGTCTCCAGGGTGGAATAGCACAGTCCCCAGGGTGGGATGGCACAGCCCCGAGGATGGATGGCTCCTCGCTGCCGGGGCAGGGCAGAGGGCAGGCTCTGCTTGCTGTGCCCGGTGAGTGCCTCCGAGCGGCCCCGCGGGGCTTTGTCCCCTCCCTGCACACACAGGGAGCGCTCCGAGCATCCTCCTTGCGCCCCTCTTCACTCGCAGCTTGCCCGCAGACACAGAACCAGGACCTTTATCTTCTCCCTTTTGCTCCTACAGATGTTCTGTGTCGTTCCGGGAGGATCCCCGCCCCGGGGGTGCCGTGGTTCGGCTCAGCCCCGGTGCTGCGGGCTGAGGATCGTTCCCCAGGCTCAGTGCAGCTGCTCAGCCTGGGGATCAACCCTCGGGGCCTTTTACAGGCGCTTTGTGAGCACACAGGGAGCTCAGAACTCCTCTTGCTTTTTGGCTGGCACTCATATAGGAACTGATGAGAAGGCTTGCAATAAATCAGTTATATTTTTTGTGGCACTGTATCCAGGCTTAATCTTAAAACAGCTAAATTGCCATAAATAACACCTTAATTGCAAAAATAAGAGTTGATCCTTTCCCTTTGTTCTCCTTAATTTGGAAAGGCATTTAAAGTCTTCAGTTCCTTTTAATTTTTCCTCATTAACTTATTCCTTATTTAGTAGTTTCACTGGGTTTGTTTCTTGCTTTTTCAGATTTTTTTAATTCTTTCCCAAGGCTGCCAGCATTTAGTGGCTTATTTTGTTAGTTTTTGTGTGCACTGGCAGTAGCACTGCAAGGACAAACACACAGCCTCTGACACTGGCTAGAGTTTAATGATAACAAACCTTAGAGTGTTGGAACTTCCTGTCCCGTTTAGAAACTGGGTCAGCATTGCTGGCCCTGGTGGCATCATGGGGACATCCTGGGGCTGGGAAGGCTTCTGCCTCCTCCTGTGTCACCCCCATCTCTGGGTTTGCCTGCCCCTAACTACATCCAAGAGCAAGAAATTCTGTTCAGATGTGTTGGAGCCTCAGCAGACCTGAAGGAATTTGTTGATGGTTGTGGTGACTCAGTGGCAGTTCTGGTCCAGTCTTGCTAAGGTGTGAAGTAAATAACGACATAAACTGGGCTGAAAGGAGGGAGAGCAGAGCCTGTGACCCTCAGCCCCATCCACAGCAGCTCTCCAGGCTGACAGGACAATCCTTTTTGCTTTAACAACCCTTCAGCCCAGCTCCTACCAAACACAGCACCGATCCTAGCTGGTGGGAATTGCTGGGCGTTCATCCACACTCTGAAAGGCTGGAGCCTTTCCCCAGTTCCAGCCTGGTAAATAATGCATGATCTCCCTCTCACACACAACCCCTACCACGATAAATACCAACCCAGGGAAATGAAAGTGGAAAGAAACATTATCTTTCTCCGTAATGCAACCATTTACAATCTGTGTTATGATCCTTCTGCTCTGCAGAGTGAGCAGCAGTCAGGGGGATGTTTCTATTAGCAGACCAGAATGCAACAAATCACGGGCTGTAACTTTCCAGTGCTGCATAAAAGCAACTTAAAACCATATAAAGGAAAGAAAATAAAAATAATATACAGGGATTACTTCCTTTTCTGTTCACTCCAAAGGCAAATACTTATTTCCAGGTGCCTGACATTCAGATATTTAGGAACATATTTTCAAAGGCCATAAAACTTAGCACTAGACACATAATGAGGGGATCTTGCCTTTGGTTCTTAAATATGGGTCAGGATGCCTGAAGAAATTGCTCAGCTGCAGAGAAGTCTTGAAAATGTTTTGTTTCAGAAGAGCTTGTGTGTGTTATTGCAAACTAACTTCTACCATTAGGTTTCTCAAGATATGTTTGCACCAGCTAAAGGAGGGGGATTTAGGAAGTGTCCAGAGAAGTGTGAAGTAGTGGGGCTGGAACTGGATGATCTTTAGGTCCCTTCCAACACAAACCATTCTGTGATTCTGTAAAAGGGAGCCTGTGTGCATTTGGTCAGTGCTGCATCCAGGTCCTTTGTTCTTCTCTAGGCTGGGAGGAGTGTTGTGATTCATCCAGGCATTGGGTGGGCAACAAGCACCACACACCTCCTGCCATCCCTGCAAGCTTTGCCACTGCTCCAGTGGATGCAGGGAAAAGATTCTGGCTGTTACTGGAGTGGTGGGAGCATCCCAGGCTCCCTGCCCTGTCCAGCAGAACAGGCAGCTGCACCTGGCTTCCAGGGGGTTCTGCAGGGTGAAGAGCTTCTCCTTGGTGAAAGGCTGTGTGTGGTCTTGCATGGATTCCCTGGGTCCTGACAAAAATTGTAATCTTCTCTGTGCAGTCACCCCCTTGCTGGGTTCAGAAGGCAAAGGAAGAGCTTGGTAAGAGTTTAATACAGCCAGGAGGTGTGGGTGGGCATCCAGTGATGCTCCTGGGGGTGCAGCTTCCATACATCCACACGTGTAGAACATGTAGAGGGTGCTCTGGAAGAAAAAGCAAAAGGTTTAATTGTAGAGAAAGATTGTCTTTGGTTCCTCCTTTACACATGAGCTGATCTCGAGTCAAGCAGGGCTGGTTTGTCAGCTGAGCTGGGAGCTGTGCATGCCGTGCTGGCTCTGCAGCAGCCCAGCTCTGGGCAGGAGAGAAGCTTCACCCAGGGCAGGGGTGGCAGCTCAGTCCTGGGATGGCCACAGTGGTGCTCCTCTGTGGGCTGCCTGCAGTGTTGGCTCAGGACCACGTTAGTCCTGTCCCTGCAGCACAGGGATGCTCCCTGGGGCTGTTTCTGGCCCAGCCTGGTGCTCTCCTGGACAGGGAGGCACTTCCAAGGACAGGTATGTGCAGTAACAAGGCTGTGTGCTGTTCACTGGGTCTGTATTCCCAGCCTTTAACCCCAATTATTGGGGGTTGAATTTTAGTCAAGAAAAGAAAGGATGAAGGGTTTACAGCTCACTACAGGGTTTCAGTTTTGAATGCTGTTTGCTGCTGATGCTGGCAGTCCCTCACCAGCTTGCAACGTGGATAAAAGGCAGCATCAGTCCCATCCTGAGTAGATACTCTGGGGATCAGAAGGAGATTTGGGGAGGCTGTGGAAAATTGTACTTCTCATCTCTCTCCTATTCATGTCTCTTCTCAAAAGGATTCTCTCCCTGACCTGCTGTACAAAACACATCCCACCTGTGTGTATAACCCTCCTCCTGCCTGTTCCACTGGTATGCTGCAAAACTTCCTATTTATCTGTAATGTTAACTTCATTGTAGGGAATTCAGATCAGGAGTGGCTGGGGGTCCCCATCACCTCTTGAAAAAGTGTTGAACTCCCAGATAGAAATCCTCTGGCATCGCCCTCCTTCTCCCTGCCTTAATTTTGCCAGTATCAGGTATTTGGGATGAGCCAAGGATTGCTCATGAAGCTGCACAGATCATCACAGCATTCCTTTATTACAGAATCTGTCTTTATTTATGGCTTCTTGCTGGTACAACTCACCTGGCTGGTATTTCCTCCTCTCTTTCTGAGCCCTGGGCAGGGTGTGTCAGTGGTGGGCAGCTGTGGCTGTGTCTGTCAGGCAGCAGGTGACAGCCTGGGGAGATGGGGCTCCTCTTTCTTCCCTGGTTATTGATTTTTGCTCTGTTTTTCTTAGGGTTGATATTAACTGTAAAGTCTGAGGAGAGTCAACACCAAGTAATAAGGTGAGTTATTAAACCAGGGTGATCCCCCAGACATACAGATGGAAGATTTTTTACAGACCAGGGGTGTTCCTGCCTCACTGCTTGCATTCCAAGCCTGGATATCTCTGGTCATGTTCTGTGCAACAAGATGCCTATTTTGCAATATTTTAGTTTTCAAATTCCTCCTTTGTTTGAAAAACAGACTTGGTAATACTTCCTTACCCTGCAGGGATCCAGGGATTAATCAGTAAAGGTGGCAAAGTGCTCAGATGTGGTTAAAACATTAAAAAAAGAAAGACTAAAGAACCATCTAAAACAGGGTGGAAGATGGAGCTGAACCCTGGGGATGATGAAGCTGAAATCTTAATAAGGTATTGACACTCTCTGGAAAGTTAAACCATCTGAAGTACCAGTCCCTCAGTGTGGCTGGCTACTGCTTTAAAACATATTTCTATCGATGACTGTGAAAAAATTAAAGGAAAATTGAACACAGTGTTCCCCAGCAGGCCAGGGATTGGGGAGTTTAATTGCTTGTGTGCTGCCTGATAAAGAAAAACAGTTTTGTGATTTCTAATTTGTCATTCAGAACAGTCTGACTTAAGAAATCACATTGGTTGTTTTTAACTCCAGATCTCTTTGGTGTTATGATAGAAACTTTCTCTAAAACAGACAGAGCACCCCTAAAACCAGGACCTGCCTGCAGCAGGGGATGGTCTGTCCTCAGCAGAGACAAGGTTTCCATCAGCTGAAATCTTGTGTCCCAAACTGAAATAAATTTTCTGTAGGATGGCAGAAAAAAAACTTCATTTCAGTTTCTTTTTATTGAATTCTTCATTGAAAAAACCACCTCTTCCCTATTTTTCTGCTCTATAAAAATACCTGCAGATGTACAAGGAATGGATAAAATCATCATTTCCATTCCTACAGAAGAGCTGATCTGAAAGATTTGTGCTGTTCACTGAAGATATTGACCCAAAAAGGGAGACAAAAGGCTCCAAGACCTGTACATCAGGTTTCTGTCAGTTTATTCCTTGTTCTGTGGTGGAGTCTGAATCCCAGAGAAGGATTTCATACATATTGTCAGCACTTTCTATTTCAGATACATTTCATTAGGGACGTGACAATGCATTGCCCCTGCCTGAGCAGACCCAGCCTTGAATCTGGTGAAATTTTTTGGTGATCCAGATTTCCAAGTCTCCCCACAAACCTTGGAGCATCCTCTCCTCGTTTCTGTGAGAGGCTGCTGGTCAGACGGAGAGCCAGAAGAAAGCCCAGCTGCCAGGAGAGATGGAAAAGGAGCTCTGTGAGTGGGAAGCCCAGCTGTCAATGCCTGCAGGAGGGAATCCACCCTTCCTCATCCTCGTGGTTGGCACAGCTTATCCTTGTGAGTCCTCTGTGTCCTCTCCCAGCTGTGACAGCTCCGTGCCTTGGGCTCTCACTGCCCGAGCCTGTAATTATCAGCAATCAGGCAAGGTGCCTGCCCACGCTGTCACAGGGGGTGGGAGTGTGGAGCTGGAGCAGCCTGTGCTCTGGGAAGCCTTGGGGATGCTCCATGGCAGGGCTCAGTCACCAGCACGGGCTGCCCTGGTCCTCACCAGCCACCCCAGGAAAGCTGGTCTGCAACTTGTGCTTATCAAATGGAAATAAAACATATCAGGGTGTGACAAGGGTTGTTTTAATAATCTAAAATCTTATTGCTTCTAGAACATCTGCTCCTTCACAGAGCAAGAAAATTGGTTTTAATTTCATTGAGATAATTTCGTGGAAATAAAATTGAAAAACTCAAACTCTGCTATCAGTTAGAAAAACATTTTTTTTCCCACCTGTAACAGTGCTCATAAAACTGCATAAAATATAAAGCAAATAGAAATATTTGCTACTAAGTTCCCCCATCAGTAAATTAAAACCTTCACCTGATATTTAACTTTGCAGAGAAAAGCAGTGCTAGCAAGAGATGGCTCTTTTGAAGGAAGACGTTGCCTAGATAGAAGCAGATGCATTCCTGTTGTATTTTAATTAGTTCTAAACCTATGCAGGTAGAGGAGTACAGTACAGTAATGTTATTAAAATTCATGCTTTATAATCAGAACAGTTAGTACAGTCTCTGAGAACAGCAAACTAAAGAGGTTTTAACTTTGGTTAATAGTGGAATTACCTAACTCTTGCTATCGTTTAACCCACTAAGTTTTTAGTTAGAGAGAAAGGTTGTGATCATTAAGTGAAATTGTTGCATTAAGATCATAAGGAGAAAAACTGTGATCCTTCTCAAAAGGCTATATCAGGTCAGCCATTAATTATGGATTCTCATTAATTATAATGGATTTTCTGCCACAAAATCTCTTTAACTGATCTCTTGAACAGAACTTCAGTAGGGCAGCTGTGACATATGTAGGAGTAATGCCCCTTTTAAAAGGCTGGGGGTTTCTCTCTTGTGGCATCCATACTGCAACTGAAGCAAAATGACTAATGAAGTCAAGAACCTCATTCTTTAGAAGATCAAAGTCATAAAATTTTGTTCATTCCCTTTGAGACAAAACTATCAATTATAGCAAAGAGATTTTTTTCCCCTATAACTTTTTGTTGCATTTTTAAAACTCCCTAATTGTTCCCCAAGATCATCTTCTTTTGTATTTTGCTATAAACTAATTTACTGAAGAGCCAGGAATCTAAAAAAAGTATCTCTAGGACAAAACATCATATATTCTTCTTAATATATATTCTTCTTAAGAACAGAAGTAACGCCCTATTCCTCTTCAGCAGAGCCCAACACAGGCTGCTTGGTTATCAGAGCTCTGCTGGCATTCAGCTACACAGGATCCATGTTCCTAGAACAGGAGGAGTACATTTGGTATTTTTGTTTAACATTTATACTTCACAACTTCTCATCTCTGAGGTGCTTCCATCTTCTCTTTTTGGGGTTCAGGACTCTCTGCTGAATTTTTGTAGGGAAAATGTCAGCTGAACTTCTTTAAATTACCCAAGTGTGTTTTTGTGTCCCCATTCAGTTTTGGGGAATCCTGGAAGAAGGGAGGGACAGAGATGTTTAATTACATGTTCATAACACAACTAAATTTGGCTGTAGCTTTTAATCTCTCTTTGACTGCAGTTTTTAACTCCTCCAGGGCCAGGTTACTCCTAGAGCTGCTGCCATCACTTTCCACTGTCTAGGTTTGCCTTTGGCAGAAATATCCCAGATCTGTGTGGTCCCCACTCTGTAGCCTGGGGGTGCCCATCTCTTCAGCTAAAAATTTCTACAGAAGTTTTTTTTTTTCTTTGATATTTTAGAAGAAAAATTCATAGAATGAAAATGTTGCATCAATATTTTAATGGTTATTTAGAGAATGAAGTGTTTGGACATGTTGAAAATACTGCTGGGCACCTATTTGCATGTGTAGGTGCCTAAATATCTGAGAAAAACAACCATCTGGTGTCTCTGGACTCAGATCCTCAGAAAATATGTAGTCTACTCAAACAAAGAGAATTTAGGCACATTTCTTTTGATGATTTGCTCAGCTCTTAATATCTCCCTCTCTAATGTGCAGAGGAAGAATGCACAAAAGGCTTTGAAAGGCTCTGATGCCTTTGTACTGTCTGTATGTATTTTACAGACAACATTATGAAAAACAGCAGGAAAAACCATATTTTTATACAAGTATTCTGCTGTCCAATTTCAACACCCCTTAGAACTCTATAAAATAAATAATTGCCTAGCTGGTACCTAGATAGCATTGCCAAATATTTCAAAGTCAATTAATTTCTGAAATGATTTTGAGCTACCTCAAATTGCTTCTCCTCCGTAAAGACTCATTTTCTTCCATCCTGTTCAAGCAGATTTTAGATTTCATGTTTAAATTTCTGTAGAACTCCTGGGTTGTCTATAAGAGAGAATTTGGCCTCAGCATGCCAGAACACAAAGAATACAAACCATTCTGCTGCTAGGAGTCAGCCCTGCTTTGTGCACCCTTACCTGGGACAGAAGACAGAAGCATTAGCACGTGAATGCAGGCTATTTTCTGCTCTGTGCATGGTGTCACACAAAATCCTGTAATTCTGAGGAGAAGACCATATTTTGCCAGATTTGGGTGGAAGTTCTTGCCGGCATCAAGGTAAATCCCGGTGGGTGACTGCCACCAGAGTTTTGGGGTTTTTTTAATGCTTGGTCACTAGATGGAATGGACTGAGAAACACTGGTTAAAAAAACCCCAGTCCTAAACATAAGAATTGTTCCAGCTTCCACGGGGCAAAGGCTGGGACAGGAAATTCATAAAATTACATTAATTGCAATGCTGATTCTTCAAATACAGGGCATCATCTTGATTCTGAACCTAATACATGACTTTCTTCCCTCAGTGTTGACAGTATTTAATGCCAAAATTAATGAGATACTCATTGATGCTGGGCCAATTCCCTGACTTGCACATTGTCAATCAGGTAGAAATCCAAATGTTCACCCACACTCTAAACCATTTTATGTCTCTGACTCCATCAGAAGCACATGACACATCTTGTGGATCATGTGGAATAAAATCAGATATTCTTTTCCTTTCACTCTGATGGAAAAGAAAGCACCCCACGATTCTCAACTGTATAATCGTTTCCTATAAAATAAATTACTTTATCTGTCTTAATACTGTCACACTTCTGTTCTCCAGTGATCTACTTCTTCCATCTGTGTGCATAACTGTAATCTTCTCTACACCTACTCTATGTATGCTCAAGTGTCAAAATCCAGCCTCAATCATTCCTGTCATCAGTCTCTTGTTCCTGATGGGATAGTGGGTAAAGCATCACAGACTTCCTTGGGAGATTTCTGCTCTCACTTTGCAGAGTTTACATGAGCTCTCTGAAATACAGTCTGACTGAGTTTTGCTTTGGTTTTTGTCACCTGAAATTTTCCACTTATGGAATGACATGGTATTTTCACTGCTGTGTGTGTCTTGTTTCCATCATGACTGATGCTGCAGTGAAGCATAATTTCAAGAGATATCCACATCACCCAAATCGTATGGAAGTTGACTTGCTGTTTCTTATTGAGTAATTCTGTGTGACTCATCCTTTGTTCTCTGATACAATTTTTTTCACTCGTTTGCAGAATATTGTTCAGACAATTGAGCTGACTTACTCAAATCACCATCTTTTCTGGTGAGGCAGCCCAATCACTCTCCCCTTTCACAGAGCCCTTGCAAGAGAATGAGGTCACCCTTAAGTTACCACCACCTTGTTTGCCTTAAAATACAGATTATATTTGCCTAAACAAAACAACTGCAGGAAAAGAGAAACCCTCCTGGAAGCTGTGCATCTTCATAGCCTGACGTGACAACGTGCCTCTCCCGCTGAGCCATGACCTACTTTGCTCACAAAATGATCTCATTACCTTCCCCCAAACATGAGGCTGCAGGAGCCCCAGGAATTCTGCACCTTGAGACCCGAAGCATCAGTCATTGACAGTCCTGCAGTGTGGATTTCCTTGGGAATCCCTGTGCCAGGGGCCGTGCTGCTTATCGTGTCTCATGTAAATAAAATGACCCCTCTTCTCCTGCAGCTGCTTTGTATCCTTTCCTGTCTCTGCTCCAGATTCCAGGCTGCCCTCAGCATCCACTCCTCACATTCAGAGCTGGATAAATTTTACCATCTCATGAAAAATTCTGATACTTTTTGGACTGATTTATTTATCAGCCTAATTAAAATGTTTTGCTCTGATAGTTAAAAACTTTTTTTTTTCTCCTTTTTTTTTTTTTTGCTAATGGAAAGGAATCCTTTTTTTCTACCCAATCTATTGTTGCATCAAAACTTGATAGGATGCCTGCTCATGGAGAAAGGCAAGAGTTTACACATCAACAGCTGTGGGAATGACCTACAGCATATGGGACATTTGGTAATTATCCAGTCTGTATTATGCAAGACATAATATCACGCAGTTCTGCTGAAACTTGAAAGTAGAGAGAAGAAAAATTATGGCAAATGACTGATTGCAAAGATAATGATTCTTAACTGTGCATTCATATTGTTTGGATCTTAAAAAAATGCCTAAAATTTGCTTGTTGAATTCAAGTTTGTTACGGAGCGAAGGTTTGGCTTTTGAAGGATGTTTATTGATAAAAGAGGAGATGTTTGAATCATAAATACCCACAGCTGAGAATGATTTACAAATATATGACTGCAGTGACTGGCTGTGAAATAAAGCCTGTGCTAGGATTTCTCTGCTCCAGTTGGAGTAGGGAAAATGTGTGTTAGAAGAGAGAGGGGTAAGCTGTGGACTTTTAAAACCCTCCCACCCCCAGTGCGTGGTATTTGATGTCCAAATGAGGCAGGCATTTATACTTGCAGAGGGTGAAGTCATCAGAGCAGAACCAACTTAGAGCAGGGGGAACTGTCAAGTTATGTGCTGAATAGATCTCAGTAATGAAAAATTAAGTCAGTCTGTCCTGCCAATTATGGATGTTGAGTTGGACACTAGAGGGAAGGACTCTGTTGGAAAGGCTATCCACTCCTGGGATTTCTACAGGGGATTTCTTTCCCCCAAATTATTCAGTGTTGTTGAGCCTGGTAACATATGGGAAAAGCAGCTCACATGCACAGTGTTTAGGGACCCCAAATGAATTTACAAACTTTCTCTGGGAACTGGTCCAGTGCGTAATTTCCTCCCTGACACTGGATCTTCGACTAACATTAAGGAGTCTCACTGCACATCTATCAGCTTGAAATTTGGATACCACTATACAGTTGGGAAGTAGAACTGTTTTATAATAATATATACCATAATTTCTGAAAACGTGTTTTTGTAATTAAGATTCATACAGAAGAGGCAGAGTGAAAGCCAAGGTATTTAGAAATCCTGTTTGACACTACAGCCCAAATGATGAGTCTTGAAGAATTCTGTTCCAGTAAGGCATAATCTTCACATTTTAAATGCTCAGAAGTTACCATTTGCAGTCGTTCTCAAACTCTTTGCTTAGTACTTACAAATTATTTTGTATTGTATTTTGCCTACTTATGGTATTGCTTTACTTGGATTTACAGAACTCTCCCTTGCACATAGAAAAAGCTGTTTGTGCTGTATCTTGTAGTCTGTGTACTTGGGTTAATACATCTTTTATTATTAACAGCTCCAGACATTCTCCAGACATTTTAGAAAGCTGTACTTTCTGAAAGCAGTGCCTGAATCAAGGATGGAAATTGTCCTCCAAGTTATGAGAAACACACAGAGCCCAGCACTGCCCTTCCTCAAGAAACTCCCAGACAGCTGCTGAAGCATTGCTGTGCTGTCCCTCTACCCCGTGCCACACACTGTGCTGAGAGAACTTTATAAGAAATAAGTGACAAATAGTAAATAACGACTCTCTGAGCTTGCAGGAGCCTCGGGATCTTCCATGGCAGCAGAGCCAAAGGGTGATGTCCTGTGTGTTCTTACCAGTGGGCTGAGGTAAAAATCTGCTGTGATATGCAAAAAAATAAAAAAAGGAGAGGGCTCTGGTTTATAGCTGAAACCACAGTCTGCCACTGGAGGACATTTATTAGAAGTGGCTCAGACACTTCTTGCCCTCCTCATTTTGAGTTCTCTCTTTCTCTGCAGAGGAGTTCATTGATTTTATCAGGGCTATTTCATCACATTCTTAAGTAAAAACAGTTCTAAGTGAAGCTGAGAGAATTGTACTTTAATCCCTAGACTATTTCAGACCTTTTAGTCTATCCCCTAAAATTTTTATGCCACGAGAGTAAAGTAAATTATTTGCATCAAAAATCTTCATCTTAGATAAAAGATTTTAGTTACTGTTTAAAAAAAATAAATGACACTACCTCTCAAGATGCTGCAGATTCACTTTTCAGATATGCAATCTTCATTTTATTGGATTTTTTGACATATGGTTATATAAAACCTCTAATAGCAAACTCTATCCATTTACACCTTCCAGAAGGCAGTGACTTCAGGAGTTAATGTGGGATTATTTTTAGCATGTATTCAAGTTTATTCATGCTGAAAGGTAGTACTTATCTTTTGTAATTTTAGAGTAGTTATTTGAATAAAAACATGAGTATAGTTCTATTTTAACTGTCATGTGACATCTGGGAGCTGGTTCAAACCTCTCTCTCTCGGAGAGGTGGAAATCTCAGCAGTTTTTCTTTCCAACACCTCAGTTGTGCATACAATACCTGTGTATGTATTGAGACCTATGTCTGTAAATAATATGAGTAACAAAATATGAGTAATCTTCTATATGCTGAGAGAACATTATACCAGAAACAATGAAAGCATCTATCGACCAGAGAAAGTGCAATTTTCAGTGTTCTTTGTAAGAAAAGCTTGTTGAAATTAAATTACCCCTTTGAGTACAAATTCCATGTTAAACTGTCACTAGAGACACTGTTAGATAAAAATCTGTGGCTGAGTATTTTCCCTCTAGCTGGGTAAATATTTCTGTTAGCCAACTAACTGAGCTCTTTTTCAAGTTCAGAGATGATCTGTGCAGAGGTTGCAAGTTTCTCATGTTTTGGGGTCACTCTTTCATATAAGTCTCACACTGTTCCTACTCTCTAATGGAATAGTGAAAAACAAGGGGACTGCAAGTTTACTGTGTAATTTTGGTGGAAGGAATTGAACTGCTTGTCTCAGAGGACACACAGGGATTTGGCTGGGGCAGGCTAAAGTGAAGGCAACAGCAGGAGGTCAGCAAAATCTCACATGATTTTATTTGTTCCAAGTTTGATTTACAGAAAGAGGAATATAAACCTCTTACTTAGAGATGATTGTGGGTCTGACACTGGGAAAAGCTTTGCAGTAAAAATAATAATTAAGTTACAATGATAATGATGCTGTAGTTACCCAATGCCAAGTGATCTTTTTGCTTTTGCAGGCAATGTATGATTGTACATTTTGATATTCAAGATAATCTGGGTTGCTCCAGCCTTGGGGCCTGCATTGATAGGTCTGTGCTGTACCATCCTGCAGAAGAAAATATACCAGTATTCACAGAATAATGCCTTCCACAGTCTGTTTCTCAAGCAAACATGCCAGAAAATTATTTGTGATACTGGTCCATTGACAGTGATGTCTGAAGAGTCATTTTATGATGTATTTGTTCTGCTGATCTATATTTCTATTCAGGGCATTTTGAAAGCATTTTCCAGGTCTGAGTGCCAGTGAACCAGCCCTGAATGTGTAGCTTCCCTGGATGATAACTCTGAGCCCTCAGGCAGCGTTTGGCACTGCACTCACACAGCTCAGTCCCTCAGTAGAGAGCAGATCCACGGCAGTGCCTCATGCCCTGGCCCATGCACAGGAATGAGGGGCTGTGCTCAGCTTTCCCCTCACACTACAGACAAGTACAGCAGAGCCATTGCTCCTCAGACCATGAGCCGTGTGTGGGGTTGGGGCAGAACTGTGCTCTGACAGGGGATGTTGGACCTCAGCTCCTTCCCAAGGGCTGTACCCACCTCCTGCTGGGATCCCAGCCCCTACACCTGCCTTGAGGTCTTCTCAGCATCTGACCTCACACCCAAGAGATGATGGGCACAGTGGGTGACTCCTTCAGCTCCCAAAAAACATGAAACATCCCTTAATTTCAGCTGGTTGAACCCACTACTGGCTGCAGATTTGGTGGCAGGGTGGAGAGGAAATAATAATATTGTTCTTATAAGCTACTAGTTTTCACACCAAGTGTGTATATCTTCTCCTAATCCTTTCCCTGAATGGAATATTTCCATCACTTGTTATTGGAACTAATTCCAGAAGACTGTAAAGAGATCCCTAGCTGAGTGATCTGTTGTAATTCACTGAGAAAAGACTCAGCAACCTACATGGATACAAAAAGAACTGAAGTTAAACCTCCTTGTCTCAGTTACAGGTCTTTTCTCTTCAGTTTGGAAATTAGTGAGAAGAAGCTCCAGGAGATGTTCCCTCCCTCTAAGCATTGCTGCTGCATAAGTAAAAACTCTGCTAAAGGAGTTGTTTAAATGAAGGAGCCATTTGGCATTGATCCCATCAGCTTTGTTACCATTTCTGATCAAATTGCTCTGGTGGGAGGGGTCCCTGCCCAAGGCAGGGGGTTGGAACAGGATGATCTGTAAATCCCTTCCAACCCAAAGCATTCCATGATTCTGTGCTCTTTAACACTCCTCTGGCCTACATCTCCTTTGGAGAGTGGCCGCTTGGGCAGGTTGCTCTGGGAGTGTCAGGATCCAGCCCTTCAAGCTTTGCAGAGCTGGGATTTGCCAAGGAGCCTTGGGCACACAGAAGAAGCACCTCTGTGCCCAGCGGTCTCAGCCCTGCTGCCAAGCCAGGGCAAGCACTTCCCTGGCTATGGAGAGAAATCAGACCAAAATTTCTCCACTTGCTTTGGGATACCCACTGGAACAATGAGGTGGTGGAGTCTAACAATTCTTTGATGTGAGGAACTGTTGTTTTGTGTTGTGTTTGTCCTCCTTGGGAAGGTGTCAGTGCCACCCCTCCTGCCCCTTCACTGGCCAAAAATGTCTTTTCATCCTCAGACCAAAGGCATACACAAAAGGGTCTGTCACTGTTCATCCTCACCAAGAGCCAGAGAAACATCCCAGTTATCTGAAGATCTGCACTTTTTATCCCTCCTTGAGAGCATTTCTGTCCATCCCTCCCCATCACCCACCTGTGCCCTTGCTGAGCACCCAGCACCCCTGCATGGCGCCCTGTGGCTGCCCCTTGATCCCAGCAGGAACAGCAGAGCTCAGCAACAGCCAGAATATCATTTCTTTACCCCAGGCCTTCCCAATTTTGTTAATCTGTTCATTGCATTACTAACTGGCAAACTGAGGCAATCTCCTCCCTTGTCTTTCCACCTGCATCCTTCATTCCCCTCAAGGCTGCATCCCTGCTCCTGCATCACTACTCACAGAAATTCCTCTGCTCCTACTCTTGGTCTCTGCATTCAGTTTTTCTGCATTTGGGTGGAATTGCCCAAATCTGGAGAAACACCCCCATGAATCAGACCCATTAGTTCCCTGATGTCTTATTCTTTTGTTTGACTTCTGTTTATATATATTTGGTGAGAAGTGACATGGTGAGACATTTCCAAAAGCCAGTATTGACCTGTCCCCAGGGGAAGCCCTGCTGCAGCGTGTGACTTACACACACGCTGGGCCCTGTCTATCCCTCCATTCCTTGCTGCTGACAATTTTAAGTCTGTCAGTAATAAAAGCAAGGCAGGAGCTGGTCCCTGATCCCTGATCCTGTCACAAAAGTCTTAATTCAAAAATTCACCCCAGGTGGGCTCCAAGCACATGGCAATTGGCAGGAGCTGCTGGCAGCAGGTGCATGGCAGCTCTGGGGCTTTGGAAACCTGTGTCACACATTGCTTTGGTTTTTAGCTGCAAAAAAGCAAGAGAACAGGCCAACATCTGCTTTTGCAGTGAAAATTATAGTAAACTGCTGGCAGTGCCAGGGTACTTCTAAACTGATTCTTACTCCCTCTGCCTTCTTGGTATAATTTGTGAATTAACATAAGGTGGCTTTAGAGATACAAAAGGTCTTTGCCAGGCTTAATCCATTTACAGCTCGTGAATAAATTGTTTAATTAGTGGGAAATATTTATACTACTTGCATCTGAAAACTTCAGCCAGGATTTTATTCCAAGCTATGTGGCAGCCTTGGGGAGCCCAGGATAAAGGGCCATGATGGATCAGATCCCTCTTTGGACATTTTCAGTCCAGATGAGATCTGGTTTCTGGTATGTCTGACACAGCTCCATACTCCAAAGGTTGGGGTGAAAAGTGATTTTTGTCCATCTTCATGGCAGTGTGTGCAGTGCTGTGCAGGAGTGACCCTGAGGCTGGGCTGGCTGAGCACAGGCAGAGCCCACCAAGGGATGGCTGCAAGCAGCAGGGGCTCTGTGTCTGGACTGGCCCCAGGGGCTCCCAGTCTGGTTTCCCAGGGCCCTCAGAGCCTGTGCCATTCTGGGAGATGGAGGGGGCTGGTCCCAGTGCCCTGGGACATCCCAGCTCCAGCCTCACCCCATCCCCTCCAGCCTCTTGGCTGCATCTGAGACAGGACACAGTGGGATGTGGGAGGAGGGACCCCAAAGCAGCAAAGCAGATCTGCAGTGATCTTGCAGGTAGTGTCTTACCTCTACAAGAGACCCAAACACCTGAGAAGATTTAGGGAAAATAGAGCTGTTCTCTTTATTCACTTGCCTCTTTGGTAAACTAAGAAATTATGGGGGGAAAAAACTATCTCTTGTTTCTTTAATCTCTGTATCTGGCTTTATTTATACTATCCATCAAGAGGTATCTCATCAACAACATTATTTAAGCTGAAATAAGAGACTCACTATCAGTCTTAAAAATTCATAAAATAAACAGGTTTTGACATTTAATTTGTTGTAGCCAGTAAAAGAAAAAAATACCACGCAAACATTATGCATAAAATATTTAAGCAAAGTAGAAATCACTGTTCTTTATATGGGAACTTAAACCAGAACCATATATTTTGCATGTTCTGTTTACTTTCGTGTTGGGTAAGATGAAGTGTGCAGTTTGTATTGTTTGCTTAGGGAATAATTTAAGCATGGCTAAGAATGGAGCATCTGTCGAACAATTCTTTGGTCAGTAAACAGCGTAAGACATTTTTAATTAAACATAGCCCAGCTCTCCCCCTTTCCAGGGATGGATGAGAACAGTAGCCACATGAATTATCTCCTGCAGAAGGACCAGGCTGAGCTGAGCAGGAAGAAATGGCTGCTTTGTATCAGAGCCACGCAGGCATCAAAATCATTTGCGTTGTGAAGAAAAGAAATGAGTAGAGCCAACACAGCTGGGCTCCTGAAAAAGTAATGAATGTCAAATAAGTGAAAGCCTGAGGTACCATCCTCCAAAAGAAAGCAGAAGTGGAACGGGGATGGTGGGTAATAGGTTTTCCATTAGTTTATCCATGCTCATCATTTCACTGAGTTGATTTTGGTACAAAAAGGGCAATCATGTCTTGTTTAGAGATCTGCTGTGCATCACTGCCTGCTGAAACCACGAATGGCCAGTGCAGAGAGAGGCCATGCAGGAGAAGGCATTCTTCAGGGGGAAACACATGGACAAAGCTCAGGAAACAGCTGGCTGTGGTATCAAAGGGCAGCTTGGGGCTGTTGGGACTTCACCCTGTTCCTCAGACAGTGCTTGGAACTGCCTGACTCCAGTGCTGCCTTCTCCTGCCCTGGCCTCCTGCAGTGGTTGTTGTGCCAGAAAACACCTTGGCCTCAGTATCAGTGATAAATCAAACATTATGGTTATGATTTTAAAAGCATCTTCTTTAAAACTTGTGAACTGTTGAGAAATTCTTTTATAAAAGCGAGTAAGACTGATGGAGGTAAACACACAGCCCCGATTATTTACTTCTGTTTAAATTTCACTAACTTTTAAAAAATGTTAATACTGAAAACCACATTCATATAAATGTTATTCAAAGGAACACATGGTATAAGCCATGGAATTTTGCCTATCTCTCCCTGTTTTGTTTTCCTATTCCTCCATTTATTCACCTGCATCTCTCACTTGCTTCTGACCTGCACAGGTGAGCTCCCAGGGGGAGCTGGGGCTCCTGGCTTTGCTGCCCTGCAAATAATGAGAAGACACAGTCAAAAGGTGTTTCCACACAGAGCAGAGCTATTTTGATTATTTCTAACAATGCGTGTGAAACTTCCAAGTTCAGGTACTAATTAATTAATATGTTCTTCATTTGGTCTAATGGGAGCTGTGGTACAAATGAGAGATGAGGCTGGGACTGAGCAGCCTGTGCTGGGATCCCAGTGTGGAACAGCAGATGCTGCAGGTTGTGCTGAGGTTGGATTCAATTTGCTCTTCTGCACTGAGTGCTATAAAACTGAGAGCTGGGTGAGCCTGACCAGAGCAAAGAGGTGGCAGATGGGATGAGGGCAAGATGATTAATAGAAAAATACCAAGCAGCCTTGTATTAGCTCCTGGTGAGTGTTCTGAAGTGTGTGACTGCGAGGATCATCTCTGGTTTAGGGGAAAATCTACTTCTCTGTGGTAGCAGTCCCACTGTGGCCTTCAGGAGCACTTCACCATCCATACTGCTTACCAAGGTGGGAAAGGAAAGGAAAGGAAAGGAAAGGAAAGGAAAGGAAAGGAAAGGAAAGGAAAGGAAAGGAAAGGAAAGGA
>VZUI01044068.1:0-82081 GCA_013401135.1 Cettia cetti
GAGCACCTCACTTGGACTGCTTCCATCACCCTGCTCAGGTTGTATTCTGACTCTGTCAGTGGGTTTGGTTTTTTTTTTGTATTACTGCTTTTTATTTTATTTTATTATTTTCCTTTTTCCTTTCATTAAATAGTCTTTCTAGTCTAGAGCCTCTCACTTCATTTTCTTTCAAACCACAACAGCAGCAGAATGAACAGGAAGGAGCAAAATCAAATTTAAAGTGAGGTGAAAGAGACAACCTCTCAGAAACCTTATGGTGGATCATTTATTTCAGTCATTTTTTGATCAAGATCTAGGTCAATATACCATACTCCTTAAAGATAGATATCAATAAATGGAGTGAAATAGGAGGAACCAAAGTTTCCATAATGCCCAGGGAGCAACAGGACAGCCATCTTTTAGCTATAACAGCCATTTAGTCTTTATGCCAGATTATATCGCCAACAAAGAATGCTGTGCTTTAAAACATGTAGACTTCCAACAAGGTAAGCCACATATTCACTTACTCTTGGACATCACATCAGACACCCTGGAGTGCCACTTCAGAATGCAAAGAAAACTGAATATCAGCTCCCTTCTTATAAATGAATATGTAGCAGATTCAGCACTCTTTCGGACACTGATCAGCTCCTAGGTTGCTGAAGAGAAAGATTGAGCTTGCTCCAAATCCACAGGGTCTTCTTCAAACAGAAAAAGTCCTATTTTGTGTGTGGCATGCAAAATCCCCCATGTCTCAAGCTCTCTGATCTAACTGTGCAGCTCAGTTACAGTCTCAGGTAGTAGAAAAGAGTTTAATCTTTAATTTGAGTTTATTGAGTTCTGAAACATTAAAGACTTTCCTTTACATCAGTTTCAAAACTCTCTGTGCACTGTACTTTTGCCACTTTTGCGTCCACAGATTTCTCTAAAAGGAGACTAATCAATCAGTTTACTGCTTTGGCCAGTGTTTGGATTATCTTACCATCATTATTTTTTAACCTTGTCCAACTACCTTTATTTTAGATTAGGACTTCAAAAACACTCCTCCCCCCACCTCCCCGTTCCCATAAATCCAATTTGAACTATTTCAGTAACTTTGATTTATTTTTCCTTTCCCAAGGAGAGAATTAGTGTAAAACAAGGAGGAAGTGAATAGGCTATGTAGTATTTGAGAAAATGAGCAAGAGATCAAGAGGTTACTCTCAGATATGCTACAATCTCAGGAGTCTCAAACCTCCAGTTTGTAGTCAAGGATCTGTTGAACATGAAGGCTAGAAGCTGGTCACTGCCCATACTGGGAGGAAGGCAGAAACTTGACAATGGCACTGGCACATTTCATGTCAGATGTAAGGCCCTGGAACTAAAAGAACAGTCAACGGATAAGGTGGACAAAGGTCCTTCTGGGATAAAGGGCCCACTTAGGGCAACACAATCTAACTCCTCCTTCACAAGCTCTGTTAGCAGGAAAAGAAGGGTAGCCAGAGGTGGCTCCCTTCTAATGGAAGAGAGGGCCCAATATGAAAAACCAGACCCAACCAATAGGAAAACCTTCTGCCTCTCTGGGGCTCTGGTAAAAGATGTTACTAGAAAGCTCTCTAGCCTAGTAAGGCCATCTGATTATTATCTTAGTTCTTCAAGTCAGTGGTGATAAGATAACAAAGAGAAGTCCAAGGGCAATCAAACTGGATATCAGGGCCTTAGGATGATCAGTTGAAGGATCAGGAGCACAGGGAGTGTTTTCCTTGATCATTCCAGTAATAAAGAATAATATTGAAAGGAACAGGTAGATCCATCAGATCATGTGTGGCTCTGAGGTTAGTGTCACTGGAGAAATTTTGATGTTTTTGACCATGAGTAAGCTATACAACAGTTGGTTTAATAATAACTGATGGGATGAAACTATCTCAGAAGGTAGAGAGGGTTCAAATGCAGGAGTTACCCGGGCTGATTGATAAAGCTCTAAACTAGATTTGAAGGGCAAAGGGATGAAACCATGCTTTCCAGAGCAGTGGGAAGTCATTCCAAAACTTGAAGGAGGAAGTGCCAGTGGGATCTCTCAAGCTGCTCCACAAGGCATCAGCTACAACAGACCACACCTGAAATGTTCCTACACCAATACACACAGTGTGAGGAACAAAGAGGAACTTGAGGCTTTGGCCTAGTCCCAGAGATTTTGGAATAAGTGAAACCTGGTAGGATGAGCCCCTTGACTGGAGTGCATGTTGGATAGCCACAAGCTCTCCAGGAGGAACAGGCAGGGCTGGAGAGCTGGAAGGGCTGGAATGTAGTCAGTGATGGCAGGCTGACAGTCTCTGAGTAAGGATTAAGGGACAAAAAAATAATGTGGAGGGGACAAAATAATGTCATCATAGGAGTCGACTATAGGCCACCAAGGCAGGACAATGACTCCAGTGAACTATTCTTTAAGGAACCAAGGGACACCTTTGAAACAACAACCCTTGTCCTTACAGGAACATTAACTTGTCAGATGTTAACTGGGAGCATCAGACATCTGGCACAAATAGGTCCAGAATAGTCCTAAAACATCTGGATGAAAACCTCAAGGTATATCTACCAAGGGAGCCAACCAGGAAAGATATCTTCCTTGGTTTGTGGCTTGTTATGAGACAGGCTCTCATGTGTGAAGACTGGTGGCCACCTTGGCCACAGGAATCATGAAGTAATCAAGTTTAAAATCTCTGTTTTCATGTACAATACACGTATATTTTATTTTTCAGAGAGGAACAATGAAGGATGATGAAGGGTCTGAGCACAAGTCATAGGAGGAGCAGCTGAGGCAACTGGGTTATTTAACCTGGAGAAAAGGAAGATCAGGGGAAACCTTACCATTCCCTATAACTGCCTGAAATGAGGTTGTATTGAGGTGGGTATGAGTCTCTTCTACCAGGTAATATGTGACAAGGCCAAGAGGAAATGGCCTCAAGTTTTGATATGGAGCTTTAGATATTAGGAAAAAAATCTTAATTGAAAGGGTTATTGAGTATTGTAACTGAATTCCCAGGGAGGTGGTGAAGCTGGCATCCCTGAAAGTATTCAAGAAACGTGCACAGCACTTGAGGACATGATGTAGTGGTGATGGGGCTAGGTTGTTGTTTGGACTTGATGACCCATGAGGTCTTTTCCAACCTTAACCTTTTAATGATTCTACAGAACTGACCACATACATTTAAGATTTACTCCTCAGATTGCTCCATTGCCACTTTTGCATTCCTTCCTTGGTTACAGTTACATTGAAAAATCTGATGATCTGAGAACCCATCACCACCAGGCCAACAGGCACAGGATTTTTGGGGACATTTATCAAAATGCCCTGGAGTTCCAAAACTGCTTTGAGGTTGAGCAGTAGGAACTTGCTTGAGTTAGAGGGACATCAAAGTAGCTATTCCCTTATCCAAAGGAAAAAAAAAAAAAAAAAAAGCCTTATTTTTAATTTTAGAGATTTTATGAAGCAAGACTTCTCTCCAAAAGGTAGGAGTGTGGACAAAGTTTTTCCACATTCCACTTACCATTTCTGCATGTCAGATCTTTAAAAAACTTCTAATCAACTTAATTCTTATTTCCGGTCATCAGCTCTGGTGTCACACATCTCCCCTGACATTTACCAGCTATTGATCTTCTTTCCATCTCTGCTCCAATAGTGGGAGCATGACAGATTTTCTTTTCCCAGAGCAAAGTCAAACCTAATGTTTCACACATGTTGCTGCTGTAATATTCAGGCCATGTTATGGGGCTTCTTTGTAGGTTACAGCACTCTAGACCTAACACCCTAAAAAAATTTAAGAGACCTCTAAGAAATTTTTTAAAAATAAGCTTTCTAAAAGACAGTAGGCTTTATATGTTTTATTACTTCAGTCTATGACTAGATTATTTCTTTAACCCCCCCTATTCTCCTTTATTGTGTCAGTCTTGGCAGACGTAGAAATCCAATTTATATTTATCTTTCTGCTATCTGTACGACAGTTTCCATTTCTCTTACTCCCTGCAAATGCCTGATGTTTGTACACAGGAAGAAAAGAGATAGAAACTCTTGGGAACTGAAGGCTTTTATCCTTACAGCAACATTAATTTACTGCAGAAGGGAATTTGTGCCCACACTATGACTATTCCTGTTCTTAGGTCAACACATTGGCAAAAACATTCAGTCCTTGAAGATGAGGCTACGGCCTGGAACTGAGCACCTGAAGTTGGGAGCTTGTGGTCCTGATCTTCTCACTGCTCTACCTGCAGTGGCAGACTCTGCCACACAGCCAGGGCTGATGTAACAAAGAGAGACGACTGAGGAGAGTGATGGTGAACAGGAAATGCAAATAGCTGGCAAGCTTAAGCTCTCTTCCAAGGACTTTTTCACCTGGTCCAAAGCAGCTCCCTGAATTATATTTTTTAATGAGTTCAGCAGGATCATATGCCTCAAAGGAAGCACCTCTCCCATCTAATCACAAAACACACAGCTTTTTATTGTTTGGTTTTACTGTCCAGGAGAAGCCCAGGACTGTTCACAGCTGGGGCCTGTGATGAGGGTGATAATATTAATTAACTTCATCCCAAAGAGCATAAGTAGGCTCAATTAACTTGCACTTGAAATCGCTTTGAAACTCTCACATAAAAGTAACAGTGTTCTCTATAAGTTATTCCAAATCAGTTATTCCAATTTAACTACATTTTTCTAATTTTTCTTATGTTTATCTTTTCCCAAAAAAAAAAAAAAAAAGAAGTTAATGAAATGGATCCTATCATTTTTAAATTCCCAAGAAAACTTCTGAAGATCTGTATATCAGATGGTACAAAGCCTAAAAAAATTAAAATAAAATCAATGAAATATTGAGAAAAGGACAAAAACTCTAGGACTATATAATTGAATCAATCCTTCAGAAAACCTAAAAAAAGGGAATATAATCGAATAAACAAAAGTTGTCAAATATTTTAAAAACACTGGGTTTGTTTTTGTTGGTTTTGTTTTAGTTTGATTTGGTTGGTCGTGCATACTAATCTACTCAGTAAACCACAATTCTACATATATTCTGTTGCTAAACAAGATAATAAAGTAATAAGAGAGTAATTCTCATTTCTACAGTAGTGATCTTTAAAAGGCTATATTAAATGGTAAAGTAATCTTTATCCACAGGCTGGAAAAATATCCATCTTACTCAGCTGGACCAAAATTACAAAAGAAAGAATATGAATTGTTCATCTGTTTTAATTACCTGTAACAACAGTTCCCAAATTCACTATGCTAGCTTAATTACTACCTGGACTTAAATATTGTTTACATAATGAGAATGCTGGAGAAGACCCTCATGACAGCACACAGCACAAACAGTTTTTCAAAGTTGTAGCAAAATTTAGACACTAGTTCTTACAGATTTTGCAGGCTGGTTTTGAATACCTCTCTGGAAATACAGGACTGTGTAACTTGCTTCCCACTTAACACATGCAAATATAGACATATGCAAAGATGCATTTTTAATTTTTAAATACAGAGGTGGGGATTCACTTGTGTTTTACCACACACTCCTTATTCACTGGGAGCAGTAGTCTGTGAGAAATATCAAAGCAATAAATAAACCACAGTATTCCCACTGAACAGCTTCACCTTCAGTAGTCTTCCTAAGGACAGAGTTGAGGAAAGGGATTAGCTACAGACATCAAAAGGATGAGGTAGATCTTTGAAATCCCTTCACAGTCCAGTATTTTGTTTATGACCAAAGCCCCTGAGCCGCATGTGAAAGCCAGTTTCCATGGATATTTAAATGACACTTTTATCAGGCATATCAGAACAACACACTTTGATATTTCAAAGACTTGCAAGGTCACCTCTAAGCCATCCTCAAATTCATTTCTGTCAACCAATCAACATTTCTTGTAAGCAACAAACAGTGCTTGTGGCTTGTCAGTGTGACCAAATTGGAAAAGAATCAAAAATGTGGAGTACTGAAGCGGAGAAGATTAACCACACCAGCAACCCGTGACAGAAAACCAAATACCTGTTCTTTCCTAGCCTCCTGCTCCTCCACACTGCTTTGTTCTCCCTACACTGCAGAAAAAGCCACAGGTACTTTTGTGATGTGCGATGATTCATCTCTGAACTGAAGCACAGAACGAAAGCATTGACTCTGTGAACATGTCCATCTACCCTTCCTACACTGATGTGCCACTGAAATAAATATGATTTCTCACTTTGTAAATCAGACATGTTTGATGAATTGAGCCTTTTACTTGTGCGTGACATTTTATGAGAGAATCATTTCAAGGCTGGCAAATTATGAAATCTTGGGGCTTCAGTTCAAGTTGTCTGTCATCACGTGCAAAAAAAAGAAAATCAGCTGTAGTAAAAGCTGAAATAAAATTATTGGGAAGAAATTAACAGCAATGAAAATGCTTTTTACATTAATGCTTCAATTTTGAAATAGCTATTATAAACATTTGTGCTTGCTATGGCTTGCAGTTAAATTTTAAAAATAGCACTTAAATATGCATGTTAATAACATCCAGAAGGCATTTCTTTCAAGCCTGTTTGGGCTGTTGAAGGCTTTAATTTAACCACAGCATTCATTTATGTCTAGCAGTTAGAATTTTCTTTTAAGCTCAAAGGAGCCGAGAGTTGTAACTATGATCTAATTGGTAAGGAATGAAGAATGTTATTCATGTTTTATAGACAGCATGAATCCTGATCATTTTACTGCAGTAAATTATAGAGTGTTCTGCTCACTGTGTCTCCCTCTGGAAGTATGGGCCTATATCTCATTAAACCATAAAAATAACTTGCAGTGTTCGGCACTCCTCGAAAGCTATCCTGCCAAGGTATGTTATTTTTATATCACTAATGCATGCCAGAGAGTCAGTCCAGAGAAAGTTAGGCTTTTTACAGCCTAAAACTAAATTAATTTATAGCTACATCCACATGTCAGAGGGGACACGTAAGGAACCTAAACTGCTATACAAAACAATAATTTATTATTGATTTTCAGCTCCTTTTTAAAAGCAGCTGCAATTTATTGGCTTCTCAGTTCTTTCCTCTCTGGTACAAATGATCTAAACAATGCTAGCAATGAAGCAAAGCAGCTCCTGGGGGTATGGCAAATGAAAAGTCAGATATGTTTTACCTCTTTTTGGCTTAAGACAAATGGTCCATCACTGAAATGAAAAAAAACATTATCAGAGGTGGAATGTAATGCTTTTTTGTGTTTTGCATTTTCTTTTTCTTTTTAAGATGTGTGTGATTAGGCAAGATACCACATGAATTGTTTTACTTTAAAATACAAGCTAGCATTTCACACATTTTTAAAGCTATGTAATTGTTGTTCAGTTGTACATTCTAGCTGAATTTAGCTGCAGTAAAGGCAGTACACTGAAAATGATAAATTATACATGCTTAATCCTATGGTAATACCTTGGGTTTGTGTTTAAAAAAATAAATCTAAAAAGTCAGATGTTACAGAATTGCTACTGCAGCCACTGGAGCCTAAATTACCAACCCTTTAAAGCAAGGGTAGAGTGGATTGGAAAAGAAAAAAGTAACTCAAGAGCCAAGGTAGGAATGAGCTCGACTAGGAACATTCTTCAAGGAGCACAGCTCCTTGAGTAAGATAAGAGTAGTAAACTTTGCTCCAAGCAGCATGGTGATTATACACAGATATCTTCTTTCTGAGCAAAAGGTCTATGAAATTGCTCTCATCTTAGGAGTATACAGGAGTACACTAAAAATTACAGCAATATATTTGAAAACACAGGCATATTTTTTATTTCTTCTATGGAGGAAAATAAAATTACTCTGTTGCTAGGAAAATTAGATCAAGTTAGTTCTTCTGTACAAGGTTTTGTTTCCAGTGCCATAGTTCCTTCCCTGAACAGTCTTAGCTCCTCTTGGCCACAGTCCTCCTGTGAGCAGGATTTTCTTCTCAGAGAATGAATGGCCAGTATCCCAAGAGAGAAAAACAGGCAAATGTCACAGACTGACATGTGAAACCCTTTGTGTTTTGCTCATTGGCGATAACTAACATGCACACCCTTCATTGGAACTGCAGGTTACAGCAGGTCTTGGTCCCTCTGGAAATATTTCTCAGAGCTAAAGGACATGCATCTTTCACCCCAAGGTCTGACCATGACTGACGAGGAACACAAGGGAAGGTTACACCAGACAGGAAGCCAAATTCAAAGTAAGTAATTCCATTCTCAGGTCATGAGTTTCAACACACAGGCTTCTGGACCAGATTTCCATGCATATCCTTGCAAAACAAGTCGAAGAAGATGAGAAGAGTAAACAAAAAATGACAAAAACTATCTCATGTCTGCCAATATCATCTATCTTACACACAGAAATGGGAAAGTTCTGAAATGAAAAGCAAGGAATGATAAAATTATTACCTCACAGGAACATTTATGCCCATAAAGAGTAATGGAAACATGGAAGTATAATCACAGAGGGTGCTGAAAGACAAAGATCCTGATTTATTAGACATAACAGAATATGTCTGGAGTAATTCCTCCCAATTAGGATCATTAAATCTACATTTGGAAAAAAATAGAAAAAGGAGCAGTATGGTCTAACAGCCATCCTACATATTTAGAGGGCTGCTAGGATGACTGTGAGAAGTCTTCCTTCAAAAAACAGAAGGACTAGGAAAAAAGAAAGAATCACATGCATTTGCTACTGACCAAAGGCATGAGAACAGCTCCTAGGGCAATGTGCAGGCTGCTCTCATCTACCAGTCACTATGCTACAGGACAATTTTCACTACCTGCCCCACTAGATGGAATTACAAACTGAGAATCAAGCCCTGCTCTGCTTCTCTCTCTGATCTGGCCTGTAACAGAGTACGTGGAGAACTCTGCACATAATTTTCAGTAATCTACAAAAAAAACCAAACCCAAAAACCAAAAAATCAACCAACCAAATAAAAACAAACAGATAAAAAAAACCCCAAACAAAGCCCCAAGAAAACAAAAACCAACCAACCAAACAGCAAAACTAGGCAACAGAGGAGAAGAGGGAAATATGCTGAGACAAAAATTTTGTGGTGTATGAATAGCTGGATTTTCACTAATCGCTGTACAATTCAACCGTAAGAAGCTGATCGGAAATGTAGCCCTTTGCTCACACGCAGCTAGTAAGAAATTAGTCCAAACTTCAGGAATTTGCAGGGTAGAGAGGAAGAACATCATTAGGAAATGTATTCAAGCACAGCGCAGGGGTTCAAACAGTCTGTACAACATCTCATAGTTCAAAAAGAAGTTAAAAGTAGCATCCTCCACGGGGTAGCGTTCAGGCAGCAGCTGACACACATTCACCACAGAGTCACAGATGTACATTTTCTCAAGATAGGTTTCAGACTGCTAACACAGCTTCTCTCATCCCAAAGATGTACAAAAAAATACATCCTTAAAACTGTCAAATTTGTGAACATCCATGAAAGTTTGAATCCCAAATATAAATAGATATACAGGACTGGCACCCAACCACATACAAAATTTATAGATGACTGTAATTACCTGAAGCACATAAGTACCAGTGTGAGAAATGAGAAAGTATATTTAAATTTTTAGAAACCTGAATAATATTTTCCCAGCATTACCAAATATAACATTAAGGATGATTCCATATATTTATGGTTTACAAAACTGCAATTTAGTCTAATTGGAAAGGGTAAAGATACAATATTTCATAAAAAGTGTATAGATGCTGCCACTCAAATATTTTCAGTGCTAAAAAGTATTTTGTATTTAATTTTTTAAGTTTATGTGTTTCTAACCTATCAGAAAACTCAGTGTGAATGAGGCTGATGTAAGTCCTGCTCCAGCAGAGCTAAATGCCTGTTGAATTTTAATGAGATAAGTTGTCTCTTTTAATGTGTTTTTGTAAAAACTAATTATATTAAAGTATGCTAAAATTGAATTATATATTAGGCTATTATTTAGAATTACATATTGTGTTATTAGCCTTAGATTCCTGCATAAACACCACAAATTACAAATATTTTAAATAACATAATTCAGAGTAGAAATAGTAGAATAACATAAAATTGACTTTGTGTTATTTGAAAGTGAAAGTAGGGGGCACGTCATTTCATACACACACACACAGACACACACAGAGTTTTTATTTTACATTTTTCCTTTTCCATCCATGTAGATGAACCTGACACTCAAGAAGCAAGGCAAAAGCCTTGGAAAATTATCTCTGTCAAGGACAAATTGTTATTTTTACGTGTATTATCATTATTAAAGATTAGTTTTTCACAGCTCCAAAATTCTCCCCAGTGGGCAGTAGCTGAACTACCTACCCATGATTCAACCCAATTTCATGCAATTGTCTTTCTATGCTGGTGAAAGTCCATCACTGAACTGCAAAGCAGACTATTTTCCATAGCCTCCAGGGAGGCAGATAATTTTGTTGGCTGCTTCCATTCCATTCGTCATCTACTAAATAAAGAAGTGATTGCCTTTTCCCTAATGCTGCCTGCTTTCAGAAATCTAAACATCCATTCGGTGGAAAGCACTAAATTAATACAAATACTTAAATGTCAGAGTAGAAAGCTATTCATTCCCATGCAAACTCAGAATCAGCCTTCACAGCTGTAACCACTGACAGCTTTTTCAGCCACAGGACTAGCTCTCCAGAAGCCAAATTCTAATATTAGGTCTTGTGAGAAAAGTCTGTGGCCATAGTGAAACTGAACTAATGTTCTTCAAGCAAGTCATCTTTTTTTAGTGGATGCACCCCAGTTTACATAAAAATGAATAAGAAATTGAGGCTGTCCAAGATCTCCTTTTATTTTCTATTACTCAAAATAACATTACATTCACTGCAGAACAGGAAATATTCCAACTCCGGTAATTTTGAGGCTTTTAAGCAACCATTATTAACCACTGCCATAGAATGAACAGTCTGAATGGATTTATTCATATTTCCAAGTTATTCAATTCTGCTTTGATATATTGATTTGACATGGAAAAGTTTGATCAGTGGCAATAGTGGAAAGCAAATTAGTTGCAGGAACTGATTTGAAATGCTAATACTTTTTCTAAACATTAGATAAGCTCTTTTTCTAGATCTAAGTCTACAATTCTCATGGAGAATCAAGACAAGATAATATTGTCTTGCACAAATAAATAATCTGTAAAATATTTGAAGCTTTTGACTCTTATTCAGTCATGAACCATAAAAGATCTAATTAAAAATTATATATGCTTCTTATTTCCATTTACACTCCTGGAATAGACAAAAATTCTTCTTATGAAGGATGGCTACACTAAAAGATTGCGAAGACAATCCATGTTATTGTACAAACAATGAAAAACTTAATGCAACAACTTATCGAGTGTAAAATGAAGTTTGCTTTTGTGTGAGCATATTCATTGACAGCACAAAAATAGAGTCTTTCTTAATGGAAGTTATAAGAATTAGGTTCATTTCAACATTTTCTGGAAAAGGCTGTGATTTAGTGTTCCAGTAGTGTTCTTTTCCAGCAAAAGCTGATGCATTACAGCTTTTAGCAGGTCCTGGAAACTCAGAACAGGATTTTACTACTTCCTCCACACCATTCCATTCAGCATGGAATAAAAGGATTTCATTCTGAAGTAAAATGAATCCCACTGTATTCCTGTAAGTTTAGCCAAGGAAGATGATTATAAATGCATAGGCAATATTTAGGTATTTTCAGTGGAAGACAGCATTTCTGGAGAACTTCTAACATGTATTTGACATCAGAACATCTGTACCTGGCTACTAGAAGAAACAAGTAATGCTTTCTTGTATATGCATAGATCTATCAACAATATGTATTTACTTTTCCATATAGCAGATCAAATTACACTCTGCTCATTTCCTCTCTTTTGTGTCAGAACAGTGACATTAATTTTAAGTAACTACACCTAATTTTCCTGTCACTGAAATAACTATTCTGTCCCATGACATGAAATGAACAAGCAATCTACATCTTTAGAACTACCTGTAATGCAACCAATTTCCAAAAACGTGGCTAAATGGATAGGCAGTGCAGAAGATTCAATCAGCTGACTGAGGGCCTGCTGGCTGACATTGCAAAATCAAGTGCCCCTCATTGAAATTCCCTGTCTGCAATCCCTTTGCATTTATAACTGTGGGAAATCAGCTCTGCCACCTGAGCTGGCCTCAGCTGCCATGGCGTCACATGAAGATAGATGTGATCACTTACGGAGGTACAATAGGGAGCACTCTTCTGATCTGCTTTCATCTCGCTCCCTGATCTCAGATCAAAGCAGGGAGGCAAGCAGAGCAAGGGCATGTCTACATGGGGACATTACATCAATCTAGTTTGTTCACTCTAAGTGCACCAATTTAAATACAACTCATTGAAAGGCTTATGCCCTGTTTTGTCGGGCCAGCTTAAAATATTTTCCTTATTAATCATAACACCCAAACAGCTCTGTACTTGTCTGAATTAACTGCCCCAACTTCCCAGCCAGTATTTCATGTCTCAGTGTTTGCAGCTGTGATTTTTTTTTTTTTTTTTTTTTTTTTTTTTTTTTTTCTGTGCTGTAGGAGGCCTATTTGAAATTAAAGGAATTTGTGGGTGGAGGAGGAAAACAAGTCAAATGAATGCACTCCTTGAAAACTTTCCTGGTGTCCATTCACATCATCAAAAGCATTACTCATCTGCTGACATGCAACATCAATAACCCATTGCTAAATACAGTAATTATTGTAATATGAGCTGAAGAGCACATATATATTTGCCATAGCTCCACTGGGCAGAATTTCCCTTTTTGCAGAAACAAATGACTGCCAGTAAAATTTCAGTATATCTGCTTTCCTAATGGGAGAAAAAAATGAGCAGAAATCATCTGTGCGGTGAGCACAAGGAGCTGCAGCTTCACATCACTGTGGAGCTTTTCTTCAGGTCACAGGATACTGCTCTCCCAGGGGCAGAAGTTCAGCACTACAGCCATGCATGAGTTAATTCCTTTGATGTTGGTAGATCAGCTGTCAGGAGTCCTGTCAGGAGCTTTTCCAGGTCACCTGGAGAGTGTTGTCCTGTCTGAGGTCACCATGATGTCCCTTTAGATGCAGTCTTTCTCTTCTGCTATAGGTCTGTCTGACCACAAGCAAGGAGTCAGAGGGCAGAAATAGGTGTTCCAGAGAGTTACATGATCCTAAAAGATTTAGACGTACAACCGTGCCTGAAACGCAGGAAAGAAAATTCCAAAAACATTTGGCAATTTAAATGAAATTTTTCCCCTGCCATAATAGATTGGCAGTTGCTGCAAAACATTTTTTTTAGCATATGGGAATCCAGGGGAAGTCAATTTCATTATGAGAGTTATAGTCACATTCAGCACATCTGAAATCTGTCTTTGAAAATTAAGGCGTTTAAGGACAGAATAACGAGCTGTCATTACAAAAAACTAGGAGAAGCTTAAATTATGAATTTAAGGTGAAGTGATTTTTTCATGTCTGTTAATGAACACTCCAAAATAAATCCAAATAAGGAGCCAGACAATTTTCTAATAAGATCAATATATCTCTTTAAAATATTTCATTTTCCTACAGGCTTTGAAAATGCATCCTATCACCTCCTTAATACATACAAGGTTTTTAAATAAAAATAACTCAATCTGCTGACTGACCAGGAGAGCAACAAGTTTCTGATATCTGCAGCTGAAAACACACATTCAGTCTCTGAAACTTCCTGGTTGCCTTTGGGAATCCATAGGAGCTGAAATAATTGTACACCATGCATGGTATAACCCCAAATATAGCAGCTATCAAATTCAAGACACTAGAACACATTTATTTTCTCTTTCCCATTTAATAGTTTCAAACCTGTTCTCCATGGATAACGAATGACATTAAATGGCACCACGATTACAGCTACTGGTCTCTCCAATGTCAACCTGCCTCCCACATCTGTCTACAGTTCTGAGTGTGAACAATGGTTGATATGGAGCTGCACAGGTACAAAATTATTTCCAGACAGTCAGTAATGAAAATATTCTTACTGGATACTTTCAACTACTTGAGGCAGCAAGTGTCCCTAAGTGCTCATTTTAATAAAAGTCATTAAAAGCTTTAATATATGTATAGATGTTTTCATAACATACCATAAAAAGAATTTGTGACATTTTCAAAGAGACAAATCATGCGTCTAGAGGAAAAATTTATTACATTGTAATTTTGATGATAAACAAAAAACCTTAGACAAAAAAAAGCTGAAAAGTTTTAACAAATTAAAACAGCCAGTTGTCATATTTTATATTCATTATAACTCCTTTAAATTTAAAGTCAAGGATAGCCTTACCAGAAAGGAATGTTTTCACAATAAAAAGTACAGTACCAACTTAGTGTTAATTATACTTACTATATTCTTGATACAAATCTTTGTCTTTTTAGTACTTAGATATTGATAGTCCCAAAAGAATTTTAATCTCCAACCCGTAACAATATCTGCAAGCCAAATAGTATGTAAATGAACAAAAAAAACCCTAGCCATTTTGATTTTTAAAACTTGTATGCCAGGAATCAGTTGAATTTCTACTACAAGCTGGAACATGATCAGTTGTACATGCAAAAGTGCACTTACAGAGCTCATCAAAATCTACAGATGTCATGCAGGTAGTAACAGAAATATGAAGATTGCCTGAGTAAAAATATAAAAATCAAGGTCTTATCAAATGTTTGATTAGATTAACCAGTATTAGGTTGTTGGACACAACATTATCTGACATATAATAAGCCTACATGGGAGACTTCACTAGTAAAAAGTAGTGGTGTAGAAAATGGGGAGAACAGGAAAGGGAGCAGCCAGAAAGACACAAATTTTTCAAGAGCTACAGTGGTTTTTTCTATATGCAAGAAAGGATGTTAATATCACTTAGCAATTTACTCCTCTCAGTTCTTCTGACAGCATATGGAGAAGCTACATAAAGCATTTTTCAGTTCTATTCAGAGCTCCCTAGGTAATCTTCATTGCTTATAAATAACCATATTACAGCTTCTAAACAGAAAAAAAAATTTCTGGTCAACAAATAACTGTATCATGTAATATACACAGGCACTAGAGAGCAGGGAAACCTTTCTCAGAATAAACTAACAATAATTCTCCATTAACATCTTCAAAAAAACTTGGGTGTAGTTCATCTTCACATGGCTATGGACAGCTCATGTAATTTATCCTGTTAAAACTTTTCCTTTCCCAGTCACAAACTCAAGGAAATTTAAGTTAGGAGTAATTTAAAAGCAAACTTACCTATGAGAAAAATTCTTGTGAAAGCTAGAACGTGGGTTTCACACTAAAAAAATAAAATAGCATAAAAAATCCCAACCAAATAAACCAAATAGAAAGATTGCTTCTCTCAAAACACAGAACCATCCCCCAGTGGTCACTGCCCTAGAAAGAACAATAGACTCATGGCCTTTATTAACTGAATGTGTAAAATTGGACATGGTGTTCATGTACACAAACATAGCTATATTGTGCAATCACTATAAGGTATCCAGTTGGCTTTTTATAAAGTTTCAATGGAAGAAAAAAGTAGAAGTCACAAGAGAAACACAGATATGTTTTTATCCTTCTTTGAGACTATATAGTAATCAAACAGTTAATTCAAACTAATTTCATTGTCAGAAATATTCGTAATCTATTTTCAGAACACCTATGTAGAACCTTCACCTTCTGCATGCAGAAAGCAGTATCTTCTTGGATGTTTCTATCTTAATATTTGGCAAGCATACAAAAAAAATCACACTCATAGCATTTGCTGATGCCATTTGCTAGAATGTATTTAATAAAATCATTTGTAAACCTGTGACCTTGAAATTGAAATAGTCAGTTATAGTAGCCCTGACATAATATGGAAGTGATCTCATGTAACTAAAGTTCCTCAGAAACAGCCTACTTTCGATTCCTTCAGGGACTGGAATTCCTTACGTACCTATTGCTTTGAAGTTATAGTTTACATGGAATTAGTAAACTGTTCATAGTTTAAAAATAAAAGTATGATAAAAAGAAGATATTAATTAGAATGATTTGTTAATCTTTCATTTTGCAAATGTGTGAGGTGACTTGGAAATAACCCTTAGTCTTTTTAAATTACCTCACAGCCACAGCTTTGTTCAAGGGTCGTTGCTGGTCTTTCACATTTCTGAAAACCAATCAGATTTCTATTTCCTGTCAGGGAAAATTTTAGAATCTGAGCAAAATGACTAATTAACTAATTGGCAAAAAAAAAAAAACAAAACTATTTGAAAAGTATTTTCTGGCCTTGTGAATCTTTTTTTTTGCTAAGCACAGAGTATCCATTTGTTCAGTATCAGACATAATTCTTACGGCAAAATGGGTACAATACTGTCTTGGATGCAATGATATATCACAGTTTTACAAAACTATACCAGCATTCTAAACTCATCAAAAAACCCCAGATTTATTTACTTTAATTGGCATTGATTTTTCAAATATTTGTAAGCAGAGAGTAGTTACCTTAGTCTGACATTGAAAATGTTTACTTAGTGCAGTAGCAACAAGTAAAATGCTAAGAATAGAAGGCCCTGTAAAAATATTTTTGTAGTTTTGGGGTTTTTAACGAATTTCCTCTGTAGATTGAAAGAAAAATAAAAAAAAATCCTTGCTGAGAATTGAACTGGAAATGGAAGCCTGTAACTGTTGCACATGCTCCTTTAACTTAAGTAAGTCAAAATCATCATTCCTTTGTGAAAAATCTCAGGACAGGTTTCTCTTTGTTGAGAAACCCCACAGGCAGGCACTGAACAGGATGCTTCGAAGTCCTTCCACTATTATTCCTAAGATCTCATAAGAATTTATTTCTTGTCATTTAATGTGTTTATGTGGTTTCATGCTTTAGAATTACATTATCATGAGAAAATTTTGCTAATTCTTTTAATAATAACCAATACATTACTAAAAAAGTTACACTTTTTGGTCCCAGGAATGGAAAAAGTCATTATCAACAGGATAAAAAGTACACACTAATTAACATAGTAGTGAAAAAAAAGTGAGCTTATAGGGACAAAAGGCTGAGGAATATTTATATCATTTCATGACATATCTTCAAGTTGACTGAGATGGATTACTTCAATTAAGACACATCTGTTTAAAACATTTCTACTGCAGGGGGAGCCTGGTGGCACTGTCACAGATTGTGTTACAAATTCTTTTTCTGGAAAAGTGAGCAGTCTTTAGTTTACATAAAAAATATCAGATCATTGGGATTTTTTATTTATTTTTTTTTTAATTCATGTGTTTTGAGAAAAACCTGATTGTTTTCTGTGCATTTTAGTCCCATGGCTGAGCCTATATCCCCAGCACAAGTGCTCTATTGGAACACCTCAGTCAGTTTTGTGATCACCTCTGCTAAAGGAAAAGCATATAAACTATGCAAGCTAATTCCACTACAGCATCATCCAGTCTCAGCAGTACTAATTTTTTCAGCAAGAGCAGAACCTGCCATGCCTCAGCTTCTGCTATCATTTACAGAAACATAATCATAGAAAGGAAAAATTGCACAACATATGTTGTATCATATGTAATTTCTATTCAAATATACTCTTTTTCTCTGTTAAATGTGAACATTGATCTGAGACTCTGTTCAAATACAGCAGCAGAGTAATTTTTATTATTTTTCTGGGAGAAAAAATAGCTATTGCTTCCTACCCACAAGAAAAAATCTCAAATAAATCAGAACTGGAATAAATGTATCTCCCACAGATACTCCACACTAAATTCTTTAGTGACAAGATTGCTAGTATGAGTTACATGTCCAACATTAAAGAGTGAGAAAAAAGCGGTAAATGGGAAAGTAACATCATTTGCGCTAATATAGTAGGACCACAAGGACAGCTGTAATATACAGAAAGACAGGATAGAACAGAACATAAAGTAACAAATATGAATGTTGAAACTCTTTGGAGGCTTTTTTTTCTTATCATTATACTCGCACACCTCTTCCAACAACCCCTAAATCCCACATCTGTAAGATGACAGAAAAGAAATCCAAGTTATTCTTCAAAAATAGTCATAATTTCCTTTAAAAACATTTGCTTTTTAGGTGAGTGCATTTGGTTTACACAGCAAAATTTTTGCAAGAAGGGGAAGTCACAGGAGTGGCTTCTCTGGAATCTTTCCTCATGCCCAGCAGAGCTAATGCCCTGCAGCTCCTAGACAGACCCACTGCTGGCCAAGGCTGAATTCAACAGCAATGGCTGAATTCAACAGCAAAGGCTGAATTCAACAGCAATGGCCATTGTAGTCATCATGAAGTTATAAAGGGCAGAAAGCTCTGCACAATGGCAATTGCAGCCAGAGAAGAACGAAGTGACAACATATGAGAGCAGCAGCCCTGCAGACACCAAAGTCAGAGCAGAAGGAGGAGCAGGAGTTGCTCCAGCTGATGTGAAGAACATCCAGGGGTAGCCACGAACCTGCCGCCCTTGGGAGGTCCACAAGCATCCCACACTGGAATAGGGGAAGAGTATGAGGAGTACTTCACCTGAGGAGGAAGGAGCAGAAGAGACAACATGTGTCCATTCAATAGTCCCTGTCCCACTGCACTGCTGAGGGGGAAAATGTAGAGAAAATCAGAGTGAAATTAGGTACAGGAAGAAGTGAGGGATGGGGAGATGTGTTTTTAAGGTTTGTTTTGATTTCTCAGTATCCTACTCTGACTTGATTGACAATAAATAATTTTTTTCCCAAGTTGAGATGGCTTTGCCCATCAAAGTGATTGATGCGATTTCTCTCTGTCCTCATCTTGATCTTTTATTTCTATCCTGTCCATCTGAGGAGGTAGATCAGTTTTTGTAGGCACCTAGAGTCCAGCCAAAGTCAAACCTACACAGTGAGCTTTCAGCTGCACGAGAAGTAACTATGAACACTATTTTTGAAAGAGTAAAAATGTTAAAAATTTCAATGCTGTAGTGCAGCAATATTGCAATAAGAGTATGTTGAAGAGAAGAGCATTTCTTTCCTGTTTAGAAAAAATCAGGTTTAGAAAAAATCAGGCCTAATTGTTAAATGTAAGTTTCCAAACTTACAATATAAGAAATACACACCCTGCAAAGAGGGTCAGATCAGAGAATACTTTAGTAAACAGATCATGTATAAGTCTGTGGGACAGGACTTCATGGGATGCAACGCACTTATGAATGCTGAGGGAGCTGCCAGATGCCATTGTGAAGCCACTAAAAATAATCTTTGATTAATCCTAGCAATTGGGAGACTGGAAAAAAGCCAATGTCAGTCCTATCTTCAAAAAGTGCAAGAAGGAGGGCCCAGGGAACTCCAGTTCAGTCAGCTTCACCTGTGAAGTCAGTGGAGGAGCTGATCCTAGAAACCATTTCTAGACACTAGAAAGGACAAGAAAATCATTGCCAAGAGGAAATTTAACAAACCCAATGTGTTCCTACAGCAAAGCGACTGGACTGGTGGATAAAGGAGGAGCAGTGGATATTGTCCACACGGACTTCACTAAGGTATTTTGAGCCAGGGAACTCCTTAACTTATATCCATGAATGTCAATGATGCACATGCAGCACACAAAAAGGCTTGATTTTTTAATTAGCAAAACTAAGATAGATGTAGTAGCAACACAATTTTTCTGAGTCTCTCTTTTATTTTTTTTTTCTCTTGGGTAGTATATGATGATTGGTAATGTTTTCACAAACCAATCTCTATCTCAGAGTACAGTTCTGATTAAAACTTAGTTACCTTTTTTTCCTTTTCAAGCACTATTCTAGATTAATCTTAGCACTAATGTCAACAAGGGAGAGAGCTTTCCCTGTTGTCCCTTGGCATTTAAGGCTGCATTCAATGCAGATAAGGTTTGTTTTGGGACATACAGGGCTTGCCAAAGACAATCACTGGAGATAGAACCTTAATTTAACCTCAAGCCTGTAGTATTTCCCCTGGGACACGGATGACTGATAACACAGCAGAGGACAAGGAAAGCACAAAATTATTGAGAAGTAGAAGCAGCAGATCTTGAGTGCTGAATTTCTTCCTCTAAATCATTGTTTGTGAGGGTAGTCATGCATGTCTGACTCAGTCAGGAGACATTACGAACCATCTTAAAAGAGCAATCTTAAAATATACTGACAATGGATGTTTTTGAAAGTCATTTCCAAGGCATAAAAAATACAGTTGTCATATATTCATCTTATAAGAAAATGTCTTTACAGGATCAAACTGCAATTGCTTAGAGTATCCTATGTACAAGGTAAGTCAGCAGTTGTTAATTTAATTGAAATAAGTCCTTAACTGAGAGCTTGATAGTATTTCCCACAGGAACATTAGAAAATGGTGTTAATGAGCATTATTATTGTCCGCTTCTGTAAGAAAATAGATCATTATTAACCGAGGTTGTATGTGATGTTTTCATGTGTTATAGTCCTAAATGGGCAACATGAAAAATTTGATATAATTTTGTTTTAAATAAAAAGAATTTCTGTGCTTTAAATTTAAAATTAAGCTCTTCTATTAGGGTTAAAGGTTAAATAACCCTTTTCTTTCCTAATGATAAATTTAATTGTCTGAAGCCAAATTGAATACAAGCTGATTTATGTTTTGCCTTCTATAGGGATAAAAAAAACCTTAGTTGGCATGGCTAGAAAATATTGCCCCTGCTTCAGTGTCCTCACTTTCAGAATGGAAGAATTTCTTCATTTAAAATAGAACATGCAAATCCCTTTATCAGACAAAAAGGGGTAAAGAAAAATACCCTGTGTACTACAAAAATGCTAAAAAGCCTGAAATTCATTGTGATGGAAAGTGTAGGTTTTCTTTTAATCATATCTTCTGAGTCAAAAAACAAATGCCATTTTTCTTCCTCCTATCAACAAATAGAATCCAAATCCCTGAACATAGCTCCCCTGCAAATAACAAAACAAAGAAAAAAAAAAAAAAAAAAAAAAGACCACAACAAAGTAAACCAATTATGGGCAGTTAGAGAAGCATTTGCATTTCACTGCTAGAAGAAGTCATTAGCATTTATTTCCTGATAATAAAAAGCAAAATACCAAACCAACGCCCTCAGCTGATACTTTAAAATATTTGAATATTTTTAGGGAAAACAATAATAGAATTGTGATAAGACTTCTTGCTCAACAAAAGAACAGGACAAAATATAACCCCTTAAGACAGCATTCTGCACTTCATATTGAGCAGTGGCTAATGAAATCCTAAGAGGGTTTGTTACATAAACCAGTGGACTGAAGAAACCTTTAACACGTAGGAAACTGGAGTTAATTAAACTGTTATGGGTATCCTATCCATCATCCCACCAGACCACTCTATTCTAAACCTATTTACATTTTGCAACTGAAAAAGTGCACTTGGCGTGGTTGATAAACCATGTTTACTGTCTTTATTGACTTGACATTTGTGCATAACCTTTATGCTTTAATTATGTAATAGCATTTCCTGTATCTTGCTTTGCTACAGAAAGTATTTGATTTCCAAACAATTAGACATATCTGAAAATTAGCGGACAGTAAAATGTTCCCTTCAACAAATTAATCAGTTTGGGAAAGCGCTGGTTCATCACTGCATTGAATTTGCTGAAAAGGTTGCTTTACTGAATCTCATTTCACCCTGTTTTAGCACCTTAGTGTAATCAAAGTGCATTTCAACTCGGCTTATATTTCACTGAGGATAAACTGCTTGTAAGGAGCTTCCTTTCCCATGGTAATTTGGAAATTAAATGCAACATTAAGAGAATTTAAACTTAACTTTAATAGCTGCCTGCTTTTGTAAGAATCTGCAGAGGAAATGAGATAGAATATTTTCTAATATAGATAGAGTTAAGGAAAAGAAGAAAGATGGTTACTGCAATATAAATTTGCTTCTATTCTGAATCTTTTATAAGAAGATAAATTTTTTATTTCCTGTTTGAGACAGTTTCTTAGGATTTGCTTTTAATACATTTTGTCTGCTAAATCAGTTTATGATATTTTTAAACTTTTATCCATGACTATTCTAGCAGTTATGTCTGCCAAAAGTCTTCACATTACAACAGTCATTAGCAATGTCCGTAGTCAACTTATGAAAAACATGGCCATTTCTTTGGTTTTGGAGATATCTTTCAGAGAGAAAATGTAGCAGTGCAAATTCAGTAGTTAAAATTTTTGTATGTTTCTCACATATTAAAGAATATGTTGCAATTCTGTCTTATCCATGAATTTACATGGGTGACCTGAAATCAAATTCTGGAACTCAAACTTGTGAAAGGCAGTATTTTATCTTTTCCAGCATAAACAGCTCACCACATTGTGAAAGGGACCTAAGGCATCTGAGAGAACGTCGTCCCACTGTAGGTGCTGTGTAAAAGTGCTATACCATTACAATCCCTCATAGCAACATTTCAGTCTAAGACTGCAGAGCAAACCCTGTGAAAGTCATCAATGATAACTTTCAATTAACCTGGATATCTGTCACAGTTTAAATAGCTTCTTCCCTTCTCAAGATTATCAAATATCATTACAAAGAAGGGGTGTAATTCATGCTTCAGAGAGGGGTAGGAACAGGACGACAAATATTTGGCTCAAAGCTTTTGCCAGGCTACAGATCTTACACTGCACCTCTAAACTCAAATCTTCCAGTGAGAAGAGCTACAGTGTTACAGCATGCACACAGCTTGTGGCTCACAGCCATCTCCAAAAGAGGATAAGGTGATTTAGGCAGAGTAACAGTAATGTATTTTAGCTGTTGTCACTGGAGGTGTTTTTACAGAGCAATTTTACTACAAATTATTTATAAACTAGAGCAAAAGAGGGAATTATTTCTTTCAGGTGGAAGCAAAGACTGTAATCTGTTTCTTTTCTTCACATTTTCACACTATGCAAGCAAGAAACAAAGGGAAGCACACAGTGATTCTATATGGCAAGTTAAGCAAACACGGAACAAGAGCCTAGAGTTAAGATGGAAGAAAATAATCACTATTTTTGGACAGCAATCAATGACTCTGGCTGGTTCATCTTTTTATTTCTTGCTGCAACAGTACTTAGTCATCAGTCCTCATCCAAAGAATTGTTTCTGATTACAATACATTTATCTCATTCAATAGGATGGTGTCCTTCTTTCAAAACTTTTAATTATTTTTATCACATTTTACCTCAACTTTAAACAATACCCTCAATGTCTAAAGGAACTTCATTTTGCATCAGAGTATCGGATTTTAGATTCAGCCCCAAAGCTCATGTCTAGGCAAAATTCTCCATGCCCACCAAATAATTTCATAGATGTCAGTGAGCTTTTGGCATGAATATGCTTTCACAAAGAATAGCACTTGGTAGAAATCAATGAAAAACACTTTTTGCCCTGGTAAAACATAAATTTCTTGATAGTTCAGAAATAACTAATTTTGACAACTTGCTATAATTTAAGAGTGTGCATACAAATGCACACACAAATTATTTCGTCTTTGTTTCCAACATAGTATACAATACTGTAAACCACATCATAAGTTACAGTTTTTTAAAAATATTTTTTCATCTTAGCTAATTCTTAAATGGAAATATCTGAATATCTCTGTTGTAGTGAAGTGATTCAAGCAGTAGCCTATCTTACAGTGGGGCAAATCTTGGATGCATTGCTTGTGTTTATGACACCTTGTGCAAGGAAAGTCCTGATTTGGAAACCTATTTTTTGTGTTAGCACCTAAAATCAAGCCTATGATGCAGACTTCAGTTTTCCTCCATATTAATGATTTGAAGATGCCTCCTTTTTATATTCCATTATTTTGCTAGAGGTGCCATTCAGAATTGTTTTTTGATAAATTCAGCCTGGTGCCTCTGTGACTACTGCATAGTACAGTAGTTTTAAATATTTATGTTGTGCTGGTGGTGATAATTATTATTCTAATTCAGTATATCTTTAATGCATTTAAATGTCAGTGTTTCTCAGTTTAATTCATCATATATACATTCAGATGTTTGCATACATATATTCAGTATGCATCTCCAAGGACCTAAAAAGTCCTATTCATATTTTAGCAGCTGTGAGAAAGTGAGGACATATTTCCTTTACATTCCTAACTGTAAACATTAATTAGGTGCTTGACACACATTAATGATTAAAAAACCTCTTTGTAAAATAATCCATCATAATTCTTTTATCACAATACCAACCCAAAGAACTATGTCATTGTACCATGGTATCTCTGATAGTAAAGTTAAAAACTATGCGATAAAATAAAATCCATTTATTTACTCAGTCTTTTTCCATGCAAAATTGTCGGTTTGCTGTGATAGCTAGTATGCTTCTGAATTCAAGAATGTCATGCCTTATTATCTGGTTCATATGCATTTGTTAGAAATCTTCTTAGGCTTAACCATTGCAGCAAAACAAAATGTTTAAAACAAGGAGTTGAACATTTTCTAGAAAATATTAAAAACATTCTGAGGGCTACCACAAAAAGGAAAGAAAAAAGAAAAGAAAAAAAAAAAAAGAAGAGAAAAAAATAAGGCAGCTTCTTTGTGAAAACATGACTGGAATGCATTTAACCTTGGCTTTCCAAGTGGTACTATTTGCAATTGTTTGCTTAAGCAAACCACAGAAGAAGGAACTTTGAGTTCCCAGGAGGCCTGACAAATGATTTCCAAGGTCAGACATATGCACAAAAGAAACAACAGCTTCTCACTCTGTGTTCTGTTACAGCATCTCTCCTTATGCTACCTGTGACACTGCCTCTGTTTAGTCCCCTTGAGAGGTTATGAACATAGAATGGGTCCAGTGTTGTCCAAAACACGAGACTGAAGCTGTGTACTTGTCAGTACACAGCTAACAGTTCAGAGAATCCCTCTATTGATTTTCTTGGTGTGACTCCACCCCAGCTGTTTTCTCAGCCTAATGCTGCATCTCCAGAATGTGTAATAGTAATTGACCAGAACAGAGTGTCAGGACTAATTAATGTACTCTCGTTATTGGTGAGAGCACTGGTTTTCAAAGAATGTCATAGCTGTTATTTATGGCTTTTAATTAAGGTACAATCTTATCTAAATAATCAGTGTGTTGTAAAATAGAAGAGTCAAACTACATAGCTACTACAATAAGCCAAACATAACATGCACAACCACATTTGCACAGAACACTTAGACATTTTGCAAGTCATGAGAAATTTGGGAAATTAGTAGGGGTTTTTTTTGCTTTTACAGGCATGTGAAAGCATTCTGTGCCTTCTAAATGGATTTACTCTAACTGCCTAATTCATTATGCTAAAACCATGAAGCAATTTCCTATTCAAAGCCCAACTCACAGGCTCTCTGTTGTCAAGTATTTGAATTTCAGATTAGAAATGTGTTCATTTGGATAGCATGAAAGGAAAGCTTTGTTGTCAGCTTTGCTTTATGTTCTGCCAGCAGCCAAATCCCTCTTCTTCAGCGGTCACCAGCAAAATACCAGACCTCCGCTCTGGTCTCCACTATCTTGAAACAAACAAATGCTTTTGGCCTTTATGGCCTAAGCACTGGTTTGAGGTTTGCTGTTCTCCCACTCTCTTAATATTTTTCTGGAGATTATTTATGACAGATGATATTGGCAAATGTTTAGATTGCAGCGAGGTTTTCTCATCCCTACAGAAGGGAAGGGGAGGGAGGGGGAGAGCATTTCCACAGTGGGGGAGAAGAGCAAAGACATTTGGTTCTGTTAGGAACTCTAGTTTGTTATGGAACAGCGAGCTGAAGTGGCTGTAGCCCTTTTACCCTCATAACATGTTTGCAGCTATGATCTACACTGAATTTTAACTATGCTGCTGCTTGCTTGTTAGTAGCTATTTCTTTGCTGGCTGGCAAAAATATACCGGCAGCTGTCAAAAGTCAGGGGCTGCATTTCATGCAGAGTGTAACAAAGTTATCTAATAAAGCCTGTAGGACAAAACCCCCAAGCATTCATATCTTTGGCTAGTAGTGTGGAAATCAAGGAATTCCACCCACATTTCTCACAGGAAAGAGCTTTTTAGAGCTCTTCCATTACTGTAAGCTATTTCTGACAGGTTTAGGGTTTACACTGCGGAAGGACAAGCCCAGCACATCCTTCTATTAATTAAAAGCAAACATTCACACAGGGAATGTTGTAACCTAAACATGAACTTTAATGGTTGTAACATAGCTGGAAGCAAAAATAATTACTAGCAGCTATAGAAGACATTGAGATATTTGTAATCCCTTTGCTTCTGAATACAATAACCCCTATATAGTCATAATAAGCTCTTCAGTATAGGAAATAGTAATAGAAGATCTCTCTCCTGATACTGAGACTGTGCAAATAATTGATTTTTTAGCCTGACAGATGAATGACTAAAAGGTTGGGGGGGGGAGAATATTCAATCCAACCTTAATTTAAATGTTCTTTTTTTTTTTTTTTTTTTTTTTTTTTTTTTTTTTTTTGGCTTGTGTTACTGAAGGAAAGCAGAGCCACAAAGTATTTCATCCAGCTTAGAAAGTCCTGCAGGACACTGAGTGAAACATCTCAGGGAGCAAAAGGAGCAGGGACCCCACATATTACACTGTGCTGAAGCACATGGGTCCCTTGGGAATCAAACACAAGCCTTTTTCTCCCTAATTCATTATGTAAATTTCTGCATGGCAAACAAGCTATGGGAGATCCAGGTCCCTATCTTCACCACCAGGAAAATGCCTGGGTCAAAGCTTTCCTCCTTGTATAAACTAGTCCAACAGCTGGAGGTGAGGGCCCTACTTACCAGTTTAGAGACACGTGACTGTTTAGTTTTTATACAAAAGTGGCACAGACCCCAAAATGCCCAAACGTGCTGAGGCTGCTGGGGAGTTCATCTCAGTTCATTGAAAGTGGGAGGTCTCTGTTGAAATCCCTGTCCAAAACTGGGCACAAAGCAGGTTTCTGTTTCCACTTCTGGCTCCTGGGAGAGTGAGCATCAGCTACTTCACCCAGCTCTAAATGACACATTGTTCCAACATGTGTTTCCAAGTGTTAAAAGTGAAGACAAATGAGGACATGCGGCTATGCTCATTGATAAGGTTCCTGGTACCCTGTTTAATGGTTAGCAGAAATGAGCCTAAAAGCCTACAGAATTTAAATTCTCTAATTCAAGAATTTTCTTGGACTTCAGTTGTGTATGTTTTACAATATTTAAATGCAAATAACATTCAGGTCAGGTCAGGTTTCTGACTGGTTGCTAAATACCCTCTAGTGCTCTCACGGAATTTGTTTGCTTAATGTTGGATTATAAGAAGAGAATTAGAAAGCATTAGTATACATTATATAAAAGTTAAATATGAATGGTAAGAATTCCAAACAATTTTAAGTTAACGATGACAGAAAACTATTACACTTGCAAATAACATACTAAAGCTCACATTTTTTTTTACCTGGAAGCTCAACAATTTTACTCTATGGTTTAGAGGACTAAATACTGATTTTTTTTTTTTTTTTTTTTTTTTTTTTTTTTTTTTTTTTTTTTTTTGCTAGGACTTACTCAGAGGAGAGAAGCAGAATTCAAGTATTTATGACTTTGCTACACCAACAAGATAGTACATTATTCCATTCCCAGAGAGACAGAGAAAGGGATTCTCATTATTAGAATAGGAGCTTTCCCACTACTTTGTCATCCATACTGAACAATAGAGTAGCAGCAGGCACACAGAACTCTTTCTTCTTAAAATCCAGAAGTATAAAAACATTTAGAGGGTTTTATTTTCACATGGCATCCCAGAGAAACTTTATTTTTAAGCAGTCTAGACAGACATCTAATTAAAAGACATTAAATACATGGTCCAAAGCAATCAAACTAAAACCATTTTCCTCCCTGTTCAGAAGGCAAACAGGAAAGAAGTGATTAGGATGCAAGTGCAATATCCCAGTCTAGGCAAAGCACCATCCCTGGCGAATTGTAGAAGATATTTCTAATGAGGTGGTGGTATGAAATGGTGTTGGAAGGCAGCTTTGGAGAAGTGAATCTCATGTACTTCCTCTCCTGGTGGAGCTACCATGTGCCAACAAGGTTCCCTCACCTTACAAATGAAAAATTTTGTCCTGAATGTCAGTACACTATATATATTTCCAGCTGGTCTAGGGAAGTGAGGCTTCCCATGAGCATCAAGAAACACCTGGTCACAGTGAGGCCGACCATGTACTGGCAGAAGTTGCCCAGAGAGGTGATGAAGTCTCCATCCTTGGAGAAATTCAGAAGATGTCTGGACAAAATCTTGGGAGAACAGCTCTAGGTGAACCACATGAGCTCGGGGATTTGTCCAGATGTTCCCTTCCAAACCCAACTGTTCTGTAATTCTGTTTTGCCTGTGCTATGCTTTGATACGTTCTCCAAACAGTGTCACTCTTTAGGACCTGAGTATGGAGCTGAGTCTTTGGATTGTCTGGCATGCTTCTAGAATATGTTAAGTGACAAATAAGAGGTATGCATATAGATATACACACTTTCTTATTTGTATAGGTACACACACATACACAAAGATTTGTCTAAGGCATAAATAGCTGAAGACAATTTTTAGGCATTCAATGCTAGTCTCAGCAGTAGAAATACACATTTTCATCACCATTTTTTCATATAAGAACTAGTGTCCCACTGCTTCAGATTTCTGAATCTTTAACAAGATTTAAGAAATCCCTGGCAAATATTGCCCATGGAGGGTTCTTCCAGTTCCTCATGTAGTGCATATAGTTAGGTAGTACAGAGACAAAGTATTTTGGTGAGAAGCTATAAGAAAATACTGCTGTAGTAAGGGTGATGCCTATTAAATTCAAAGAATGATTTTCAGCTTTCTTCAGCCTAATTGTCTGGTTAGGAATTCATTACATTCTCTAGTACTATTACACTCTCTAGTACTGTCTTTAAAGTGCATTTACAAATTGCATCAGCAATTTAATTAACAAATAAAAAACTGCATGCAAATGCTTTCTGATACAATGTAATGGTTTTAGTTTGACAGTGAACATAAACACTCGTGTCTTGATCACTTAAAAGGTGAGCAGGCTCTACTTTAAAAGGAAGGCAGCCTTTTCAACATTATGAAGGGAATTCGTTTTTGTACTCTGTTCCTAATAAAATGAGACATAAATATTTCTTTGTGTGATCTGGGTTCTGATATCCTCTACTATAAACTCCATCCTTATGGACTCCCTGATCCTTATCTTTTCTCCCCTTCAAATCACATTAACTAATCTGATTAGTGCCTTCCCCATCTCAGCACAGTCTTCCTGAGAGATCAAAACCAGGCTAGTACCATGCTCTAAGGATGAGAGGCACGGAGCTTTTCAAAGAAGTCTGTTCCCACGCAAAAAGACAATTTAATTGCTCTACAGCAAATTGCCTCAAGATGCAAAAAGGCAGAGAATAGATTTGATGGTCTCATTTTACCAGAACCAGAGGGCACAGTATTGCCCACACTGGCTTTAGAAACAAAATGTGGTACAATAGCACAATTTGGCTATCCCACCAGGTATTGGATATTGTATTTCATAGAGATGTAACAATAGAGAAATTATTTCAACACCTGAAAAATTCAAGTCCTGACATTTGGCTCACCTTCCGTATGTGTCTACTGTCTTGTCTAGAAAAGCTTTCTCCCATATAACTTACTGAAGAGCATTGTGTGTCACAGTAGTTTTGCTGTTAAAAGTAAGCCACATTACAGTAGTTCCAGATGACACAGTACATAAAGATGCAAGTAAATAGATGTCACTGTGTCCTACCCTTCTCTTTCCTAGTAAATGGAATGAAGGAAAAAAAAAGAAGAAAAAAGTGTTGTCTGGCTAGAGAACTCCTATTCAGAACAGCCTGTTAACACAAGAGGAAAAGCTGAATGTGCCAGGTTCAGAACACATGAAAGAATCATGGGAGGGGGATTTAAAAGTACTTCTGGGAGTATATACACACAATAATACCTTTAGAAATTTAATATTTTTTAAAATCTTGCTTGCATATCAAAGACTACAGGAAGTACCACAGAAATAGGATCAATGCAACACGGATCTTTTTAAAGAAGACTGGCAAAGTAACATATTGTGCCACAGGATGGGTTTTTTAACTGAAATGAATAGCTTGCATAAGCAGAAATTACTCTACATGCTGTATTTGTGAAAAAGTGTATTAACATGCCAAAGAACATATTTATGCAACTTTAAGTTACCTCAAACCAGTGAAACAGAGTTTTGTTCATTTCCTAATGAGATTTCCACCAGTGTTCAAAGAGAGGCAGCTTTGGCTTTGGGTGTGAGCTCAGACACTTTCAAAACCCCACAGATTTACAAAGCTTTTGGAGAAGCAGCTAAGTTCTGCAAACAAGCATAGCAGACTTTCTCCTCCAGTTCTCAAAAAACTCCACCAAAGACAACAGGTAGCCTGTGTTTAGTCAGGTGACCTCAGCTTTGTGCTCTGCTGTTTCTCTGGCAAGGTAAAAATTTTCCTGGGATGCGTAAGGTGAAGCAAACCCTGAGCAGAGATACAAGCAGAGTAACACCAACTGATAGGTAGAGACAAATGCTTCCTGGTGGAGAGGGGGCTTAGTCAGCTGTTTGGAAGAAATTGGATAAGGGGAAGCCTGCTAAGAAAAGAAAAAAAAAAAAAAAAAAAAAAAAAAAAAAAAAAAAAAAAAAAAAAGTTCTTTAGATTTAGAACCAGATGTGAATGCAGGTCAGGAAAACAAGAGAGAGAATGGGGAATGGGGCGTGACTGTCTGGGTTATGAGGCAAAAGCAAGACTTCAAAAATTCAAATATGCATCTGAACTTTGGAAGCCTTACAATTAAGGAGTCAGATTTGGAAATCCTTTGATGTTTGCCCTGCAGAACACCCAGCTGGGTGGAGAAAGACACAGAGACCCAGCATTTGAGCAACTCCCTTTCCTGAGCTCTCACAAGATAAGAGCCTGACTTACACAGCAGCAGAAACACTAAACCTCCTCATTTTGGCAGGTGTCGTTGCCAGGCAACAGATCCATTAAGCAGCACAAGCTCAGGGATCCTGATTAACCCATTAGCTTCTCAATTAAAACACTAATTCGGGCACTGGCAGGCTTAAGAAGCCCGCAGGGTGCTTCCCTGTACCACAGTGACATTGCCCAGTGCCAGCAAGCCCTGCTTTGGGGCCAGTGGACGAGGTTTTTCCACCACAACAGAGGCTGGTGTGCCTTTCTAAACTGGGAAAACAAAAGAAGAAGGAAGGAATAATAACTGTGATGAAGGAATGTGAATTATTCATAAGAAATTAATGCAAGCCACCAGGGGTGCACGTGGAGAGAGTTTTGTTTTGCTCATAGGATGGGTAGCTGCTCAGCTGCACTTTCATGGGATCTCATCCGTACCATTCACAAGATGACAATTTTACATCATAAGAGGTCCCCTGATGGCATGTATTAATTTATAATCAAGGCAAAAGGAAGGGAGTATTTTGGTGTATTATGCTAGTAAAACACACAAACTACTCCCTCAAGGCACATATACGCATTCATTAAAACATTAGCACTGGTACTAGAGTTAATAAGAGCTATGACATAAAACACAACTATTCACACACAATTCATGGCAACCAAAAGCCAATGCTTGATACTCACACTGTTCTGAAGTGTGGTCAAGCAGCTCAGTAGCGAATAGAGGAAAAACAAATTTTTTGGATGCCTGGTAAATGCTTTTGAAACAAAACAAAATAACAGTGAACAGTAAGGCCATATACAATCGAGTGTCCTTTCAGAAAAAAAAAATCTGTGTAAGAAGGGCTGTATCTTCTAAGTGTATTTATCAACACATTCATTGCATTAGTTAACAGGAATGAAATTATGTAAGCATGGTGCATTGTAAAAGTATATTACTCAGATGATGCAAGAGTATGGGTGAAAACTAGTTCTTTTAGGTTTTTTCCAAGGGTCTATTATTGCATTCTTCTGTTCCTTCAAATGAAATTCATTTTTGATTACGTTTAACCTAATGCAAATAAGTATCTGCTAGAGTGTGGGTTTCCTCCCTGTCCCTCCTCCTTTTGCTGCACAGAATAGTAATAGAAAACAAATGTTTGCAAAATTGAAGATAACAGAGGAATTGAAACTGTACTCTGTCAAGAAAAATCTCAGGAAAAAAGGAAAAAAAATGCCAGAACCTGTAGTCTATCAATTGTTAACTATTGCTGCATAGTGTTGTGTTTCAGAAAGCACCCCAGGGAATTACTGCATTGTAATATAACAAGGAAAAAATGAAATGATTTTTTTAATTAAAATCAAGAAAAAAACCAGAACCATAGACGTTATTAAATGCCTTAGAACGTTCAAATTTATTTTACCAATTGTGTTGCACTTGGCAAATCATATTTATTGCTGCCTTGACAAAATTTAAGGTGTTTGTAGATAGGGGAAAAAAGAGAGGAATATTGCTGGTTTGGAGGTAAAATAAGGTATTTTCTGTCACACCAAATTTGCAGCACAGGAACACAGGTTTAGCTTGGGCAAGGGGGATGATCTTTTTAGATATATTTTTTAACATTTTCTTTTTGCATTTCATTTCAATCTTAACTGGGTTTTTCTTCCTCCTAAAATTTTGTCACCCATTCTTTTCAGCTTAAAGCAGTGGCTGGTTGTTGTGAACATAGAGACTGAGGCCATGAGACACAGAAGAAGATCCTCACAGATATATGAGTTGAAATTTCATGAGATGTCACCCTTTCGGTCCCACTGGAATCTAAAAGCACTTTGTTTTCATCTGACATACAAAAAAATGAGTACATTTTCCTAAGAAGCATTTTATCTTGTCTTTTTTGGTTTTTTTTTTTTTTTCATGGCATCATTATACAGTGGTAAATAGCAAGTGATACACTTACTAAATTCTAGTTGGCACAGAACAACCAAAAGAGAATGAAATATTTTCATGTCTTCCACTGGGGAATACTTTTTTATCTGTTCCCTACCACTGTTAGAGCCTGAAATAGCTGGAAGAGAATAGCTCAGTTTTCTTCAATGAAGTTTTATTCAAGTTTTATTACCTCCACAATCCTCAGAGGTGAGTTCCATGAGTACAACCCTCAGAAACCTGCAAGAATTCATTCTGTCTATTTACCGCATCTTATTTACATGATATGCTTTTACATTTATTTGAGATTGAGTGCCAGACGTATGCAAGAATTATATGTTTTGAAATTAGCTTTAGCTAATGATTTGCTGTAGCGTCAGAGTGAAATAAAAAGCTAATTTATAGAGGTATAAAAAGACCATACCATGATGTGTGTGATAACATTTAACATCTAGAATACACAGAAAAGTCCTTGCAGGTAAAGTTATCCACATCACCAGCATAGAAATCTGACCCTCACAACTTAAGGTATGCTTATACCTTTATTGCATGAATGGCAGAAACATTCACACTACTGTTGAAAAAAGTCACTGGAGAATATTTTTTTTACCTAGAAAAGTTTAGAATTCACTGTCATGGATCCAAAACATATATCTCCTTACTTATAAATGAAAAAATAACTCAGAATCAAACAATGAATTTTTTTAAAAAAAAAAGTTTAGTAAAAAGTATATTCAAAAGAACACTTGAGAAACAGTTTACTATCTCTCCACAATTTATTTGGACAATCAAAAAGGAGAAAAAGGATTTCTTCTTACTTTGGTATTCTGACAAAAGTCAGTACAAGTCCAAAATAAATTGAGGATGTCAGATTTGAGATTATAAGTGCACCCTACATATGTGTAATCTCTCCCATACAAGAAGTAAATTAAGAATTGATTCTTAAAATGAATATAAGGGGAGGTATTAATGTAGGGACTAAAGAAAAAAAAGTGCATTTCTGAGCTATGTCCCAGTGCTTTGTCCTGTCAGCAATGGCCCCAAAATCAGTATCAGCCCCAATACAGACTATTGGCTCATTGTTTTTAGCTTAAAATTATTACAAAATCTTAAAAAGAAAAGGAAAAAAAAAAAAAAGACAAACCTTTTCCACTGTTGAATTGCCTTTCTCTCCTATCTTCTTTTCACTGAGGGTTTTCCTTTACCACCATCCACTTGTCCAGAATATTACTACTTTTTTGTCTGTTTTACCTTTTAGACTTTCCATTTTTTCAAAACAAAACCCACATACATGGCACTCAAAAGACAAATATTTCTAATGATGACATGCTTGACACACTAAATTGTCTTCCTGTATAGTGCAAGGGCCTTAAAAATGACAGCTCTTCAGGTGCTCATGAATAAATGAACCAAAGCAAAGCAGATGGAACTGTTCAAATCTAGTATAAGTGGACTCCAAACCTGTAGGCAGACGGGGGAAGACTGCTGTTCAGTTTTAAAATGAGAAAGTTGGCAGCATAGGAGAACACCATTAAATGCTTACACTTGAAGTACAAAAACCCCTTACTTTTACATCAGTAACAAAATGACTTTTTACTATTTGTGAAACATACCTATCTGCATGAAAAATACACTTCTGACATGAATTACATCAGACCTGTCAACATTAATTTTTAATGGTTATTGCATACAATACTACTGAAGCTGGAAGAACAATTAAAAGCAATGTCACAAAATAGTATTACAAGACTTTGTTCAGTTAGCTGACTGGCTTGAAGTTTGGTGTCTGGCCTCACGTACTGACCAAAGTTACACCCATTCAACTGTAAAAAAAAAAATCTTCTAGGAAACCTGTGATTAGAAGTCAAACTGGTAAACACTGGTGGCTTAATACTTTCAGATATGATGATAATATATTTATTTATTTATTTATTATATTTATTTCAATATTTCTTTGAAATGAAACTTTGCTGGTATCAGCATCACACATGATTGTGATGGATGGGATTGTGATTTCTCTCTTTTGGAAAAGCTGTGAAAACAGAGATCAGTCACAGCTTACAAAAATCCTAGCACAGTACTGAAGTTGTGCACTGAACTTGCCCAAGCCTAGAAATTTTGCAGTTTTGTTCTTTTTACCCTCATTCATATCACTAGCTTGTTTTTATAGTTAGTGACACAAAGTCAGACAACAATGCCATAAAATATCTCCAAAAAAAACCAACCAACCAACCAACCAACCAACCAACCAAACAAACAAACAAACAAACAAAAAAACATCATCATGGGCAAATAATTTAAAGCACTTTTAGTAATCTACAAAAAATAAGACTTCAAGTCAGAGAAATATCGTTCTTGGTATTAGCTTTCCCTTTTTGTAAAGTTCCTAAGGTTTGTGTACTTAGAAAAAATCTCCAAACAACAAAAACCAAACATTAAATATTACACTGCAAATTTCACTGCTAAATCACAGAAGCACAAAATCACAGAAGCATTTAGGTTGGAAAAGACCTCCAAAATCATTGAGCCCAACCTTTGACCCATCACCACCGTGACAACTAAACCATGGCACTAAGTGCCACATCCAGTTACTTCTTGAACACCTCCAGTGACGGGGACTCCACCAGCTCCCTGGGCAGCCCATTCCAAGGTTTAACAACCTTTTCCATGAAGAAATTCTTCTTGATGTCCAACCTGAACCACCTTGGTGCAGCCTGAGGCCGTGTGGTGTTGTCTTTTTGTTCATAGCCTGGGTGAAGCCAACCCCCCCAGCTGGCTACCACCTCATTTCAGGCGGTTGTAGAGAGGGATGAGGTTCCCTCCAGTGCTTCCTTTTTTTCCTGACTAAACACCCTGGAGGCCTCAACTGCTCCTTACAGGACTTGCACTCCAGACCTTTCACCAGCTCTGTTGCCCTTCTCCAGACATGCTCCAGCCCATCAAAATCTTTCTTGTAGTGATGGGGGCAGAACTGAACACAGAGGTTGAGGTGCAGCCTCAGCGCCCAGTACAGGGGGACAACTTTTTTCTGGTCACACTGGTCACATTATTGCTAATAAAGGTTAGGATGCCATTGGCTTTCCTGGCCATGTGGGCACACAGTGACTCATGTTTGCCAAGAGCCCCTAAGGAGGAATTCAGGGACCAGCTGCCAACTGGATTTAGCTCCATTCTACACAACTCTCTGTGTCTGGTCATCAAGCCACAGTTTTTTCACTCATCAAATAGTCCACCCATCCAAGCCATGAGCAGGCAGTTGGTATAAGTCTTATTCCTTTTAGGTAACAGGAAATTTTCATGCTCTAGGTATAAGAAGGTCAAGTATTACACATATACAGAGGTTTGAGATATGAAATGTAATAAAGAGATGGGACGGACAGAACATACCATTCTTTTACTTGCACTTTCTAGGCTTCAAAGCTAAGTGCTGAATACCTTCCACCCACTTACTGGTATCTGACATTCACATCACCTCTGAATCTGTTCCAAAGCATGAGATCAGGGCACAGAATAACAAACCCTGGACACAGCACATCTTTGAAGTTTTCACTGATCATTGTACTCCATTTGACTCTGAATGGGCCTACTTTGAACACTCAAAAATCTCCTTTGTCCCCATTTTGTGTGGGTTAAGTTTTCATTTCAGCTTCCTTCTAAGTTCTTTGTTCCCAGGCCTATAATTTCTAACTTGAACCAAAGTGTCTTCTTTGTTCACTCATGCTCCTGTGACAGCCATGGACATTCCGCTTTTCTGGCTGACAGCCACAAAATTTGCAACACTTAAGTACAGCTCTTGTAATTTTTGTTCTTGCCACTTTCTTCATCTCTCTAGCAATTTAATACACTTAGGACAAACCTGAGGCAATTATTCTTGCTTCCCTCCTGTCTGCAAAAAATAAGCTTTTCTGTTTCTCACATAAAATATCATCTATACTTGAGATAACTCCTGAAAATTCTTCAGAATAAAACTTACCAGCTACAACACTGGCTAGGGGAGCTAATAAAGAGAACCAGAAGCTTCTCTGAGTGCCTCAGTACTGCTTCTACCCTGAATTGAGAAGGCACAGTATTGTACATAGCAAGAACTAAAAATGACTGGGGTTTCACATGATGTGCAAGATCTGGAGCCTGTGTTTATCCTCCTTACTTCTCTATTTACATCCATTATCCTCAGCTCAAATTTGTAGACAACTCTTTTAAAATTAATAATGTCTCAGAATAACTGCAACACTCAATTATTTAATAAAATTCAGGTTTGTTTATTTGTTTTTAATTTGAGGAAAAAAAGCAGCAGAGGGACAGTCAATTAAGTTTCATCATACATTTTTTCTGCTCTCATTTGTTGTATGCCCACACCAGAGATTGATGGTGAAATAGCAGTAAACTCTTTTTTCAATTTTAAAGAGTACCTATTTTTTCCAGTCTTAGTCTTGGTCATGCTCTATTATTCTTCCTAGTTTTTTTTTCTCAGAAACACAGTGTTTTCCTGTGTTTTCAACTTAAAAAAAAAATCCAAAAAAATACTCTCTATTCAACATTATTTGAATAATCTATTTGAAATGTCAAAATAACAAAATTGGCCAGAAGAGATTTTTCTCAGCCTGTGATAGACGGACATTGGGAAATGATTACGGTTGCTCACTGAGGTATCCCTCCTCATGTCCCATGACCACTCCCAAACTTAAAAAAATCTAGACTTTCCCATGCACACAAACCAAATACAGTGAGAACAAAGTATAAGCACCACACACTTTTAGTCTTTTTATTTTGTTATCAAAGAAAACTATTATGCAAAAACTCAGCTGGATATACCCAGACTACCATTTTTAGAGTGAGGAAAGTAGGGAGAGAATATGTTAAAAATAAGTGAGTCTTAAGATGGAAAATAAAAAATGAATTTGCTATTGAAAACCTAAAGTCAAAGGAGGATGAAAAAGAGGTAAACTCTGTAAAAGCATATTCTTTCTCTCAAAATATGGTTTGACAGACAAATGCTTTAATCATTTAAGAGTTATGTGTAGACAGTTAAAATTCAGCAAAACACTCTAAGTAGTCCTCTGGATCATTTTTCTGTGTGACCTAGGCTCAAATCTCTTCACAGAGAGTAAGTGGCAGCAACACGAATAATTTAAATTGAATGGAAAAGGAGGATGCACAGATACTTCACTTTTGGTACCAAGAGATGTATTCTCATATCATTGCTGCTTTACAAATATGGTTCATACCTATAACAAAACAGGTTGCCAGATCTTGATCCTGATTAGTTTTGCCTTGCACTTGCCCAATTTTTTCAGTCTGTATTAATTACAGACAGCTCTTGAGAAAAAAAAAAAAATCTGCTGCCTTGTTCTGGCCTTTGATTTTGACTGTCACAAGCATAATTTACACATTTATCAGTACCGGTGTTTGTTACATCCTTGTAATCTAATAATCTGTTTCCTGTTTCTCTAATGACTTACAGATCAACACCCCAAATTCCCTTTATCTTTCATGATGTCTCTCTCCTGGCTGAAATTTCACTTTTTTCCCTGTTTTCTGAAAGCATGAGTAGAGAGCTCTTCCACTCCCCACCCACTTTTAGTGATTTCTTTACTCACCTTCTGACACACAGCTCATTAGCCCGTGGTGTATGTCCATTCCCACATTGGTTGACTGTCACAGAAGGAAATGGATAGTTACTTCCAAAGAGCAGATACTCCTTATTCTCTTGCATTTAATAAAATTGTAACCTTAGACATGGTCATTGTCAAAAGACTTAGATTCACTTCCAGTTATGCTAACAATGAAGTTAAGCTGGTAGTAACTTAGTTAACAGTGCACATTTTCTGTCTGTTGTGATATTTTTCAAACACTGAAGAAACCATTCTCTTGCTCAAAGTTAGACATGCTTTGAATGACAACATAAGTGCTTGAGCATATTACACCCTCAGTGGTAAACCTGAACCATATATTTCAAGGCTGAATTCCTGCAGAACACGCACCATATATCAAACAGTCCAAGTTCCACAAAGGTTGACCCAGGAGCATCTGCAGATAAGGCACCTATCAAAAAGTTGATCTGGTTCTGTACTCCCGCCACTTGGGATGTGAGAAAAAAATCTTGCTAAGTGTTTCAGCTTGGAATTTCTTAGTTGCCTTATCTCATGAGTTGCTGTATTTAACCTGGTGAATACTTTTAACCAGTAGTTTCCCAGACAGATATTAAGTTTGTCCATTCTCTTGCAGATGTCTATGACAAGCACAAAAACGCAATGTAGGCAAAATTCAGGAAGTAGATACTGGTACATGCAGAATGAAAAAAGTTAAACAAAATCTGCAAGAGAGACAAGAAACTAATTAAAAAAATTTAACTCTACTCCAGGAGTAGAGTTCAATTTTTTAAACATAAATACATGATGGCCTTAAGACTACAGAAAACCTAAGATCAAGAAAACTACAAAGAGCAGAGAAAGAAATCATAAGGTCATATATGTCAGCTTTTTATTCTACTATTTTATTGTGATTGCTTAAGTACTTCTCTGAAAATATCAATTAACACTTTATTTAACACAATTTCCACTGAAAAGCTGGTAGACAAAGCAGCATCAAAGTTCTGAGATCACCATTCCATCAGTGCTATTCATCTGTTTAAACGGACATGTACAAACGGAATGGTCTACATTATAGGTTATGCTATGGATGCAGTTTTGTTGGTACATTGGAAAGGTATAAATGAACACTTCAACACCAAAAGCAAACATATCAAAATGTACGCCCCAGATGAAAATTCTCAATAACTGTACAGCTTTATAAGAAAATAAGGGACAGGTATTAGAAGAAGAAAACCAAGGAGAAAATAGACATCATTCTGTCTTCTCCAAAAGGGAAACCAGTGATTCACAAGTGGACTTAGTAAAAACACCCTCTGGCATCTGTACATCACTACTCATTCCTGAGGATGGGCATAGACCTTCAGCAAAAGAAAGTGTCCCTGTTAGCTTGTCCTAACTCTGTTCTAGTCATCTGGTGAAAGGCAGAGGTATAAGCCATCTTAGTGTTGGGTGGATAACTTAAAAAAGAACAGACTTAATCTAGGGAAAAAATTCAGAAGTAGACTTATTTAGCCCTACTTGTCAAAAATTCTTGAATAGATTTAACTGAGTCAGTTTACTTGATGTATTCCTGGAGATAGGAACAGTATGGGATCTAACAGAAGAAAAGGTGAAGATTCTACAAATTTAATATTGAGCTACTATCTTTAAAAGAAAGTTTCTTCAAACTGTGCTTCTCTTCAACCAGTATCTTCACAGCTAAATCTGACCCCCTTGTTAATGAGGTGCTACATATGTGTATTGAACTTACCTGTATAGAATAATGATATAAACAGAAATTTGTTTTATGTCAGAAAAAGGACAAATTCAAGTAGTGTCAATAAGTGCTCTTTACTCTCGTGCAAAATTGCAATGTAAAACTGAATGCTAATATAAAAAAGTGTTGAAATGCAATACAGTTGTGTCCTAGATCTTCATGAAGTGCAGAACTGTTTATACATATTAACAGATGCAAGAATAGGAATAGTTTGATGGAACTGTCATCCACTTCATAGAAAACTGGAAAAACATCAAAACGGAATGAAAACTTGATGACCTAATTTTAAAATATTCTAAATAAACCAGATTAATAAATAGGAATGAACTGAGTTAGCTTCCAGCTCTCTTGCTTTATTCTGACGTATTGGTGTACTCCATGCACTGGAAAGGGCTTATACAGCTTTGGCATTGAATGCTTTTTAATTTGTCTCCCACAATTTGATGACAGGTGTATTGATTGCAAGGTTCTCCTTTAACAGAAGTTCAATACTCCTGGTATATTTCAGTTACTTAGACATTTCACCCACATGGAATATGAATGTTTTCATGTAATCATATATTTATAAACCAAAATTCTAGTTACTTTAATTGATGGCAGGAAAAAGAAAGCTTCCTTCAATTATTGAATAAAGTGACAATGGCCAATACCTCAGAGGGTTGTGTGGCCTTTCAGAGGGATCTGTGTTTGGAGAGGTGAACCTTCTGGAATTCAAGAGGGGCAAATACAGGGTTCTGCACCTGGGGACGAACAACTCTGGGCACTGGTACAGGCTGGGGGTGGACCTGCTGGAGACTAGCTCTGTGCAGAAGGACCCAGTGGTCCATAAGCCAGCAGCATGTCATTCTAGCCAAGAACGTGGTATCCTGGACACATTTGTAAGGATGTTACCAGTCGATCAAGGGAGGGGATCCTGCCCCTTAGCCCTGGTGAAGCTTCTGCCTTCAAAACTGTGTCCAGTTTTGGGCTCCTCAGCACAAGAGAGGCATGGAGCTCTTAGAGCAGGTCCAGGACTAAGTTGATCTAAATTCTGGAACATCTCTTATGAGGAAAAGCTGAGGGAGCTGAGCCTCTTTAGCCTCAAGAAGACACAACTGAGATGGGCCCTCATCCATGTCTATGAGTATCTGAAGGGAGGGTGTCAAGAGGACGGATCCAGGCTCTGCTTGGTGGTGCCAAGCAAGAAAAAGGGACAATGGGCAGGCATTGAGGCACAGGATGTTCCAACTGAACACAAGGAAGATCTTCTTCCCCGTGAGAATGACCGAGCACTGGAACAGATAGCCCAGAAAGGCTGTGGAGTCTCCCTCATTGGCAACATTCAAGAACCACCTGGACACAATCCCATGCAATGTTCTCTGGGAGGGTCTTGGTGGGCTGGATGATTGGGCCAGATGATCCACTGTGGTCCCTTCCAACCTGACCAATTCAGTGATTCTGTGAATTCAGATAAATCTCAAGAAAATTGAATAATTTACAAGTCTGTATTAGAAAAACATACCCAAATAAATTTTCAGTAGATTAGCACAGAGTGACTAAAATATTGCCATTACTTGTTGCTGCTAGATTTCTTTACTATGTGTTCAAGAATGTGCAACTTCTAATTGTTTATCTCAGCAGAATTATTAACACTGCAGGTTATTGAAGAAGGTTAGCTACAAATTTAGAGGTCTGCTAAGTCTACAATTTTTGTAGAACACATGAATGAGCATATTGAAAATGTGGAGTGAAAGTTTTTTTGAAAACATTTAACAGAAAAGTTTTTTTCCTTTGACAGCACACTTCGTTAGTAGCAAGTGTTCTGTTTTCTGAAGAAATCTAACCAGTCCTGCTGAAAGGTGATTAATAAATACATATTTTCCTTGAATATTTATTTAAGTTACACACTAATGTTTTGCAATTTTTCTCTTTTTCCTCAGCATCAGTGAGCTCATCCACAATTCTTTGTGACTAGTACTTTACATACAATGCATTGGCATGAAGAAAATTACAATTACTCTAAGCACAGTCTGCATACAGATCACAAGCATTATCTTTGCCTACTTCTAAAATAGCAATTTTTAACAAGCATTCACAATGTTAAGAGCTTTTGCAGAGGACAAAAATCTTGGAACATGCCAGAATTCACAGGACAACTGATGCATCTGCAGAATCATAGTTCTAGAAATTAGGAGCTATAAGCAAAAGGTAAAGCATTAAAATAATAAAAAAGGTCCTGAAAGAGTCTGACAAGAAAAAAATTTGATTCTCCTAGATGTTGTATGATTGAACAGTACTGCACAGCACTTACCAGAAAACACAGTTTAATAAAAAAAAAATCACCATATAAAAAGTTAGAACCCATTTATCTCTGCTTTATCAGCTGCATTTCACACATACTATATAACACCAGCAATTAACGCATATAAGAAACTATGTCAAAAATTATTTTTATTTTTTAGATTCTAGTCATTTAGCTTTTTTTACATTTCATTCCTCTCAAACAGAATTGTTTAACAATGTTATACAGTACTGTTCCTCCTAAGCAGCTGCAAAGCCTCTAAAGTCAACAAAATGTCCTTCTGGTGATATACTGCAAAACTAGTACTGATCTTTGAAATTATTCAGAGTTCAGTTCTAAAAGACTGTTATTTCTGGCCATTCCAACTACTGGGAAAACATGTCATTTATGGTGCATTACACTAGAAATAACTGAATGCCTACTCATTGCTCCTATCTGCATGCCTCTAGCTATGATTCATAAAAAAAGTAAATGCTTCAAATTTTCTAAATATTAATTACATGGGTGCACGTGCTGAGGTGTAACACACAAGCCAGAAAAAAAACCAAACAAACCTGAAAAAAACATAGTCCAAGGAATGAACATTGAACACTGCCAGTGTGATGAATCTTCAAACCACCCACTGTGTTCTGGTTTTGTAAACACAGATGAGGGCATTTAATGTAACCAAAGACATAAAAAAATCAACACATTATGCAAATTCAATAACAAATGTAAAATGATAAATTAGCAAGCAACTATTCAATTATTACTGTGACTAATTCCTGTAGACAGTGCCACAGTAAATGAACCTGAACTTGTTCTGGTTGACTGCAGTGTTCTGTTGAAACAATTCCATTTGGTTTGTTTGCCGTTTATGTAGATCAGTGAAGTAGATAGCATCTGTTTAATGAGCTCCCACTTCATTATAGAGCTGCACTACTTACTGAGCCATTCTTCTTAAGCATGCAGTCTGCATAATCTGGTGTTGTTTTAAAGCAAATACTAATTTATGATTACCTGTTACATTAGGCCACTGAAAATTGTACTTACACTGGCTTGCATGAGCAGAATACTAATGGCCTTATTATGGATTGTAGTGATGTTTCATGGTTACAGTCTGTGAACATAAATTCCCATCGCAAGCATATTGGCTGAACAATGCACACTGTAAAAAAGAAAAGGGATAAAACACATTCACTTGCAAAACATACAAATTACATTTTCCATAGCCATCAAAAATAGAAATGTAGGTGATAATCAGAAACACTTCAGTGGTACTATGCTGCCAGTATAGATAGTTGAAACATAACATTGAATTATTCATCGAAGTGTGGTGAGTGTTATGTAATTGATACCACAATGATATGTAACCAGATCCTTTACTGAATAAAAGGATGACAAAGTCTTCAGATATATTATAGTTATTAAAGGCAGCACTGGTAATCTCCAGATCACGTAAAAACTGCAGATTACAGCTGTAAATGTGAACAAAGAAATGATAAATAAAACTTGTATTACAGTCAGACTTGGCCAAATTTCACCTTCAGATCAGCTCCATATAACTAGAATAGGCATCACCATGCAATAGACAATTTACTTCAGAAAAGTCCAGTGGATACCTTTTCCAACATTTAAGCCACAAAAGTTTCCTTATACATTAAAAACACCCATGTGTTCCATAACACACAGCAAGGCAGTAAATAATTGCATAGTCCTCACTCTGTTCACACAGTCCCTACCACTCTGACTTGAGAGATAATTCTGTCCTAAATCACCTAAATTTTTTTGAGTCTATGTAAGTGTTTGTCTGCTCCGAATAACTAGTTCTGATGCATACAAGAGCCATTGCTATTACTAGAGAGAAGGAAGAAGTTTAAGTGATCTGCAGATCACCCATTAAGTAATACTGGCCACAACCTGCCCAATCTTATTTTTACAAGGAAATATTGAAAACAGGAAGCATTGACCTAAACTTCAGACAAGAAATCTAACCAAAAATATCCTGGAGCAAAAATTGAGAAATTTAGACTCTGAAATAGGATTAAGCTGCTTAACAATACAGTCATGAAACCCCAGTGGACAAAGTGCTATCTTGGACAAAATAGCAACAACTAAAAACTACTACAAAGCAAAATAGAAGTAATATTGTAAAAACATTCAGCTGAAAGGGTTACATAAGGCATAGTTGAAAGCTTATGAAAACAAAACCAGTTCAAATTTATCACACAGAAAATGAAACTTAACAAAAAGCACCAAAATATCCTTCCAGAAAATGCATAAAAAATTATATATCAGGAAAAAAATGATCCAGAGGACAATGATGGATTTCAGAAACTTACAAAAAGGCAGCTATAAATAGTCAAAGTGACATTTCAGAAAACCAAAAGATTCCTCAATGACAATATTCATCACAAATTATGTTAAGCAGATATTTACCCTCAACTCTTCTTCCCGTCAATAAGACATCATCAAAAGCTGAAGAGTTTACTACATTTGTGTTCCAAGTTCAGTCCTTAACTATTAATAGTCCTTAACTATTAAACTGGAATGCTATTGAGTTCACAACATCATGCATAAATTCTCTTATTAAATGTGTGCAATGTTCTACTTACTTCCTTCAGAGCAAAGCACAGGGTAAAAAACAAATGACACCAGCCCTCTAAGTTGCAACAATGGGCAAATATTTTCCAACCACCCATGTGGAGTCAGAGTATACTGAAAGACATTAAAATTTTGACCAATAAAAGTGATAGGATAAGAAATAAGATGGAAGTCTTGCATATATATAGCACAAAGCAGCAAGGACAGTGGATACGCATCTAGTAAACTACTGTTCCTCTATGAGAGCACTAACACCACACAGCACTACTGCAGCCCTTCTGTCTCCCTTTACAACACTAGCTCAAGCCACACCACTGAGATGTCCCTGCACCCCAGTGCACTGCCTGCTTAAGTCTTCCATGATTTCCAGAGGTTTATGTATCTCTCAGTTTATCAGGGTTGAGTCTCAGTGGCTCTCTTTACCTCTAAGCTGGTAGCCATGGGCCTCCACCAGAAGACGAGTAATCAAGTGTTGCACCGTGGGCAAACATTTAAACCACAGCAATTAAATATTTTGTGGAACAAAAAAGCCTCAGCATAAAACAAAGGTCTAGAGTTTTCAACAATTCCTTTGCCCTTTCAACTCACAATAACAGTTTCTTTATTTTTTTTCCAAAGTGTGAGTAGTTCACTTTGACTTAACTAAGATACCAGCAGATCCTCTGTGCACTTAAACGAAAAGAAGCACTGAAATCCAGGTCATCCATTTATAAAGCTGTACTAAGGCACAAAGGCCCTGACTAGAATGCTGTTTTTGTGGCTCATGGTTTCTGTTCTCAAATCATGATAAGATGCAAAGCTTTTCACAAAATTATTGTTTAATCTTTTTTTTTTTCTTCACAGAATCCAAGAGTTTTGGGGTTGGACCAAAAATTTTGTTTTGTTATAGTTTTGAAACCACTTATATATTTCTAGTTGTCTTACTTTCATTCTCAGTGCCTGAGAGGTTTCGACAAACTGCAGCCACTTATTGTGTGTACAAAGCTTATATCTGACCATGAAGAACCCAGGTTTAGAATGATTTCTGAATTCTGAGTAAATGAACTCTAAAAATTATGATTAGAAGCAGGAGTCAGTTAAAAGACTCACCAGAGTTGAAACTCATTGAGATCTGTAGTACTGCTATAAATAAGTTTGTTAAAGCACAACTGTATACTTGAATGCAATGGATGTCTGGAAGAGAAGAAGATGGATCAGAGGCAGGTTTATTTCCACCTGCCCATTCTGGAACACATTAAATACTTCTCTGTTATTAACATAGATGAAAGGCAATTAGGAAACTGTTCAATATAAATTTAAGTACTAAGCTCCACACAGAAAGAAGACTAGTTAGAAATACCTTTCATGAAGAAGCAAAAAATATTTTATGTGGATCTTATCATGCCAAGAAGACCTTTACAGTTCAAATGCTCCTTAGGGTAGACACCTGAAGAATGAACATTCACTGCCAAGAAAGTTCCTCAATCACATTGATGGGAACAAAGCATATGGTCCAATGACCCTTGTGGGTAGCTGATAGGTTAATGGAAATTACAGATCTTCTGAATACCTACCCATTACTCTACTCAGTAGATGGTAATATTCTTCTTGACTTAAAATGTTGAGCACCTGCCACGGGCATCCCAACATCCAATTCAGCAGCAAACACAAAGAAATGTGAAGAAGTTCTGTACATATGGAGTTTTTGAAAAATACATGTATTCAAATTTCAAGCATCAAGTACTGAATGTTGCTGAGAAAGTCATCAGGCAGTTAAAATGAGAAGACAAGGAAATTCTTTTGAATTGTTGCTGTCCTTTACAAAATACACATATCCTCAGAACTAGAAATATTGGTGACATACCTTTCATCTTTTCTCACTTTTCATATTTCTGTTGGGAAGCATCAAAGTAGTGTTAAAAGATCCTTTGGTGTGGCCATGGGGTGATGTTGACAGATGCACAAACACAGTGAGAGCAAAATTTTTGTTTGTACTGTGCAGAACTGCTCCAGGAAATGGAGAAAGCAGACTTAACTTTTTCCACAATTTAGGGAAGAACTGACTACAATGGAAGCTGAGGCTAAGTACATCTTTCTACCTAAGGAAAAGCTCTTGTAGATAGGGAGGATGCCCACATTTTATGGCTTTCTCTTTTACTTTCCATAGCCACAACAGTCCTCATAAACCATGGATAAAGTTCTTGTTTTGGTGACCATAACCCCATAACTTCTTATAGACACTGAAAAGCAAAATCAGTGCAAAACCCTTAGTATAAAAGATCCATTTCCTCTTGTCACATCATTCTATTGCAAAACAATAAATTCATTATATCATCAAGTTTAGGATTTCTTTTCCTGGTAGAGAGTTTGAAGTATCCACAAAAGACTACGGATTAATCAGATATAGTATCTTCCACCATATCTGCAAACTCCTTTAATAGAGAAAGAAATTTTCAAACACTGAGAGAGACAAAAACCATCTCTGCTCCTGGTGAAACACTGTTATTTGGTAATTAATATTCTGTTAATGTAAGGCTACAGTTGCCCTCAATTCCCTCATCAGGAATCTTTGCAGGAATCTTTGATGCTCAGTGACACTCTTCTGTGTATTACCAGCGTTCCTGATACAACAAATTATCAGATTATGAGATGTCCCTTTCCTTATTAAGGAAAGCAAGCAAATTAATGTAAGAGACAGATATTTCTAATAATTTATTGTAAACTGTGATAATTTTTTTATTACAATAAATAAAATTTAAAAACCACCTTAAAAAACCTTCAAGGAAGGTGCAGCCTCAGTGTAGACTTACAAATACACTGAGTTAATACTGCATTAATACTCCCAGACTGACAGAGGCCAAAATGAGCTACTGGAACAGCAGTAGCTCATTTTGCTTAAAATAAACAAACAAACAAGCAATAAATAAATAACTGGATAAAGAAATAAATTTATTTGCCTATAAAGTGTTGATTTCCTTATCCATTTCAGATACATAAAATGAATAAGCACCAGAAAACTTGACAATGCAGATTTTTATCAGGAAAGCAGTCCAACATGTATCCAACTATGATGAATACTCCTGGTTTAATAGGCAAGTCCTACCCTAAGCGCAGCAATGCATTTGGTCACTGCCTGACAGAGTCCAAGTGTCACAGGTCTAAAAAGCTTTCTCAGCAGGAGGTTCAAGAGCAGTTTCATTAATTTTTTGAGAATGTAGAACATCTATTTTTGTATTTCATTTTTGTGAAAAAGAGATGCTGAATCTATAGGGAAAAAACCACAGTTAAAAAGTGGTGGATTTTACTTTTTTTCCTTTTTAAAATTATGTTTGGTTATTTGCTGCTATCCTTTAACTACTTATGTTGCCAGATTTAGCAATGGAAGGAGAGAGAGGAGAAGAGAGTGCCTGGTATGACTTCTGCTTACAGAAAAGACCACTTAGTTAGCACACAGAGAGTAACTGACGTAGCCAGAGAATTCAGCAAGTAAAGAAAGTGACAAGCAAAATTAATTTGAGATGAAAGCTGCTGAATAACTTCCTATGGAAAATTGACAACCAAATACTTCATTTCACAAGGACTTCCCAAGACAAGTCAACAGTCATGTCACTGCTTATATTTAGAAATATGGTTCTCTTGATTATGCTGCATGAGATCTCTGAAGTGATTGTCTAAGTAGAAGAAATGCTAAAAAAAAATCACACAACCATACTGTTTGACAAAACCAATCAGAATCAGCATTTTGTACAACAATTTCAAAACAATTTGAAATATGACAGCATTGCTATAACAAGATATGGGGACAAAGTAGAGGCAAAAAAACTGAGTGGATTCAGAGATCAGAGAGTTCAGCTACATTGAATACAAGATTCCTATCACTACCTTTTTACATAAAAAAAGAAAACCGGAATATCCAGTTTATGGCACAATGTAACTCTGACTTCTATCCCAAACCAGTATTAAAAACTACTTACAGTTACAAAATGAAAGGAAAAAAAAATCACAAAAAAAATTCGTACTACACATTCTGTTGCTTTGAAAATATGTATTTTTAATGTGAAACAATTTATCTATATAATGTCAAATAATGTATGGATTGTGAGGCATAAAATTAGATTATATCTCTCACATTCCTAACATAAAAGTAGATGTTTCAAATGGCAAAAAGCAGAGTGCTTTTAGGTAGCCTACCCTTTTGCTGCTTTTGAATTTACAAAAAATTATCAATACCTTTTCTAGACATTGAAATTTTGACAAAAGTAATACATTTTTAATGTAAACCTTTCTATTCAACATTTGTCAATAATGCAAGGTCAAAGGAGAGCAATAACATATATGACACAGTAACATTTTTAATTACACAATGTGCTATATAAATTATAAATAGGTGAGTAAAATTTAAACCTGCCCGCTTGTTTGCCTTTTTTTCTGTTCTTTCATCTATGCTTGCAGAGGTAAACTCCTCATTGGGACACCCAAGAGAAGGGAATATGTGTGTATTAGCTGTCTGTATTTTCAAAAGGGCACTGCACTTTGTCATCATATTTTAAGAGTTATCAGTGACAAGTATACAGACACAAATTGGTTAACATTTCTGCCTAGCAAGTAGTGTATTTTTGGTAAAAATATTCATTTGCATATGACTGTTAGCAAGATTTACTTTTGGATATTATTTATCGGTAGCACATATTCTCACATGGAAGTGCTCACTGAAATCTTCCAAAAGGTCTCTAATTATCTCAGGTTTACTCCAAAGGAAGGTAAGAGTTCCAAAGGTTTTCAGTAGCTCCTGCATGGAAGACATCAGTAATATAATAAGTGAACTCCTTGCAGCTCAGTTTCAATTCATACTGACATTGGACCTAATCTCAGATCCTTATTTTCTATATAGAAGGAAGAATTCCAGACTTTAAGCCTGATCGGCTTCTCAATACAGAAACAGAACAAAACAAATATTAGCAAAATGAAGTGTCTCTGGCTTTGAATTACAATTCTGTCATAGCAGGGAGAAAATGACAGCCTCCTTAAGCTTTGACAAAACAGATTGGTGATGCTACACAGCCCACATTATCCATGAGTGGAGTATCTCTTAATTCTCCATGCACCTGCTGAACAGAGCAGATTTTTTGGCCCCAAAAGCCCTAAAACAAGGTTCAAAATATAAGACAAAACACAAAGCACACAGCTTCTAGGAGTGTGGCCACAATTAGGCGTTTCTGCCCCTTGCCATCCCCACCCTGCAATGCAGCTTCGTGCAACAATGATGGCACTTTGATTAGCAAGCCTCTGAACACAGAGTGGGAGCACAGTAGTCAGCAAGCACCATTTGCTATTTTACTCTCAGCTGCACAGATATGCTGAAATAATGATCCTGGCAACATGTTAGCAAAACATTAGAAAGACTTTAGTAAGCAAATAATTTAATTACATCCTTTTCTCAGGGAGTTTATATTGCACGACCCCTGACCTTTTATATTGCTGTACCTAAACTCAGCATGGGATTCACACTTCCCATTCCTGTCACAGAATCTCTCCATCTTGTACCATTTAATATAGTGTGCTCCAGGTGTTCTGTGGTGAATGAATAGTTATATTACTACCTGTCAGACACAATCACACTCTATTCATCATCCGTGGCTGGCTGCGTGAAGCCCTGCTTCCAGCAGGCTCCCTCTCTATTTCCTTGTTCAAACGTCTGCAGTGCTTTCGGCCCATCTGTCAAGCCTGTCATTTAGAGGGAAAACAGTATCAGTGCTTTAAATATATGGAGTTCTCTATTGAAACAGTGCTGTGATTGAACTGTCAGCATTCCCAGTATCACAGACAGTAATTCATGACTGGTCAGAGCTCCATTTAGGTTGCTATTACCACACTGACCTTGCTGGGTCATACTGAGAGATTTTTCCCTTTGCAGTTAGGTCTATAAATAGTGCAATTAACCTTTCAAGAACTACAAAATGTTCTCAGTTCTCCTCCTCCACAAATTTACTTGCTGTTTGCAGCATTTATAATAATCAAGGGGGGAAAAATAATTCAACAGGAAAGAGCATTTTTCTCTCCTGATGTGTACACCAAGTGCCAGTGAAAAACAAATACTCTAACAACCCTAGTGCCTTTCCAAGGCAAGACTTACGTGGTTATCATCAGGAGCCTTGCTTCAAATTCCACTTTCCTGGTCTCAAGACTAATGCCTCTGAGTCCCCTTGCTCTGTACTACATCCCTCTGTTACAGAATAATTATGAGAATTGCAGACATTTTATACATATTTGTTATACATAATTTGTTATATTTTCATTTTATTTTTGTGCAACAAAACAAATATTTTTATTATAAACTTGAATGCAAAACAAAACTCTGAACTAACATAATTCTGAAAGCCAAAGAAAGTACTTCTTAGTCACATTTGCTCCTGGTGGTTTTGCAAAAGTACCATTCAATTTAAGAAAAATACGGTGCAGAAAAAAATCTCAGTGTGTCAGAGTTTCCATTCCAAAAATCTCTTTTGGGAACAATTGAAAAAAAGAGTTTTGTATGAACCACTGATCATAAAAGCATAGAAACATAGAATGTCTTGGGTTGGAAAAGACCTTAAAGATCACTTTGTTCCAACCCCCCTGCCATGGGCAGGGGCACCTCCGACCAGATCAGGTTGCTCAAGCCCATCCAACCTGGCCTTGAACACCTCCAGGAATAGGGCATTCACAGTTTCTCTGGGTAACCTGCTCACCACCCTCAGAGTAAACAATTTCTTCTTAATATCTAACTTAAAACTATGCATTTTTGAATCCATTTCCTCTTGTCCTGCCACTACATGATCATGAGATGAATAATCTCTGTGTAACATGTGAGTCCCTTATAAACCAGTATCTCTTTAGGACTTGACACCCTTGAAATATATTGTCTTCCATTTGTTTATTCTTATAAAAAAAAAAAAAAAAGAAAAAAAAACAAAAAAACCCTAACAACTAAGATGTAGAGACAGTAAGCTCATGTGCCCCAACCTTGGGCAATACATTGAAAATACCTCTGAATTTTGGAAGACTCTGAATTACTGAACAATGCACGGCACTGGTAGTGAATGTACGCCTTAGACCAAGTCTGAGTTTGTCTTTAACCACAACATTTTTCAGCAGTTAGACTGTGGTCTTGGGACTGCATACTCACCATGCAGCCTTTCAGAATCTCTCCAGCTGGAGCAGGACTAGCAAAACTGGGGAATAGAAAGTATAAATGCTCCTGAAGTATAAACAGGCTAAGAGAAAAATCAAAGGGGTTAGTCTAAGGCACCAGGGGAATAGAGCAATGTGGAGAAGAATACAACCTAGTTGCCTCCTTCAGTCTAAGAACAAAGCTCCAATTTGAATACAAGAGCACTGTCTCAGTAGGCTTACTGGGTTAAAGCTTAGGGCTCTGACCTTGGTTACATTTTTAGGTGTGGACATGGTCATTGTTCTTCTCTGGGTAAATGTGGAATTCTGTGATTGCAGCCAAAGCTTCATAACCAAGCTAGCCAACCCTAGGTACCTATGAGGTTTTCAATATTATTAATATAGAAATAAACATTCAGAAAATCATTCACGTTATCTTTTCTGTGGGTTTTGTTTGTTTGTTTTCAGTACACAATCTATTTGCCCTTACCAACATTAACCAGGCAATTTTGAAAATCCAGGTAATATTTAACCAATATCAGCTAAGTTGGATGTTTCATTGGAAAACCCCTTTCCCAAGTATTATACAGGGCTACAAAGCACATCATGATGCAAACACACAAGAATCACCAATGACAAGTAGAAGGCTTACACAAAGCTAAATTATTTAGTATATGAATGTGGAAATACAGCAGAGAAAAAGAAAAAAAGGTGTTTCTAAAGCAACTGCCTTCTTATTAGAGATAGGGAGTGAAATTAATTATGTAGCTTCAACCAGACTGAATATTTTGGGCTTTGAAAGAAAGATACAGTAACATAGATCCCTCCCTGTATTGTTAGCAGTTTCTTGAATGTTTCCTTTTTTAGATTTCTCCACCATGAATGCAAATGTCACAGTTTATTATAGATATTTAATAAGTATAATTAAGAAATAATTTCATTTAATTTCTTCTTTCTTGGAGAGAGTCATAAAACAAAGACACACAGAACTGTGCTCTTGCTATTGTTTTTAGCTTTTTTAATTAATATTTCAGGATGTGTCTGCCCTCAATCTGAAGGCAAAAGCTTTCACTTATTATTATAAAGGCTGAATAAGTTTAAGTCTCATCTCATTAACTGTCATATTACCAGGCTTTATGCTATACCATTCAAGATTCACTGAGCATTCTGAATTGCTTAATTATGTACAGTAAAAACAGTCTGCTGAGACTTTCCCTTTCAGATTAATATGGAGGCAAAAGGACAGAGGTCATCTTCATGACTCACTCTTGCTTGCCACTGTGTTAAACGACAGAGGCCTTTTGTTAGTGACAAAAATGTAATGAGCATTTGAAAATAAAATGTTTACATCAAAAGGAGAGACACTTTGATTTTGCAGATGAACAATTTTTTCACTCCTTCCCTTCTTCCTGTGTTGGTGTTAAGCTGCACAGAATAGTCCTTATAAATTATACCACCGGTTGTTAATTACATTATGCTGACATTTCTTGTCATTACTAAACCAGCTACATGCTTTGCATGCCCAGATTTCAATAGCTATTTTGTTGTGCAAAATATGGGAAAGGCATATAGGTTACAGAGAATGGTCATTGCTCACATTTTCTCTAAGCCACCCTATTTTGTTCTATATTTAAACAAACACATGTACAAATCCCAGTTGTGTGGTCTGCAATCTGGAGATGCTGTCATCCATAGTCAAAATGACAGTCTTTTCTGTGAGTTTATGACACATTCCTATCAGGAGCTCCTCATTCTGTCACATCCATCTCTCCTGACGCACAGTTCCTAAAGATTTTAGATATCAAGCATATGCACATAGATATGCAGCTCGCATTCACACATAAGCACCCCTACAAATGGATTGTACTGCTTATCTCTGCTTTCCAATGTAAAAATCGGAATGAGCATTTTCTCAAAAAAAAAAAGCTTTGTCTCTGTCTTAATCCCTTTCCAGAGCTATACCCTGTGAGTGGAAGCAAGATGCCAATAAGGTTAATCAGTAACTATGCTACATTCTCAGAAAATAAATTAGACAGATTATCATTCTTCGTCCAGCAATTTCATATGCTTTCTTCAGAAAGAACAATAACCACTTGTGTAAATGTACATTCTAAAACACAAAGAAATAAATCCTGGCACTCTCACTTAAATAATCTCTCTTTATTCACAAAGTAGGATATGCCTCTATGTTTAAAGAAAAAAATGTGTTCTTGTAAATGAAAGTATGTATTCCCTAAATATCCTAGGAAAACATCCAGTGTTTTTCTGAAGTTTGGAGAATGTAACCTTCTTTAAATATGTGATAGATTTTCTGTTTTTCCAACTGCATTATTTGGTTTAACAAATTCCCGTATTTTTCCTCGCTTTAGTTTTAGACAAACACAACTATGATACAAGCACTATACTTCAGTATGTATTTATTTTGTTTTGTCAGAAAATGGTTTTGAAAGACTTGTCACCTTGTCAGAGAAGAATCAACATAACATTTTTAGTTGTAATTATTATTAGATTTAAGAGTATGACTAGAAAACAATAGTTCAACAGCTTTGCTTTTCCAGACATATCTGCCTGCCACTATTTTTACAACTTAATCCAGTTCTTCACGCATTTACTCACAACTGGAAACACTGAAAAGTCTTCTGAAATGATGGGAAGATCTAACATTGTTGTATCATCATGACACTGTGCCACAAATTACAGCATCCCTGCATCACAATTTTGGACGGCTATCCAAAACCTGCCACAGGATAAAGGTTTTCTGAAAACTTGTAATCCATGAAAACTTCTGACCATCACTGTAAAAATAAATTGGGTTTCATTACACTCTCAGTGATTATTTACAGCTCTCTACAGCCCAGAAATACAACCACCTGTTACACAAGTACTGATGCTTTGGTTCATTGTCTAGGTGCTCATTGGACTTGAAGCTGTTATCTTTTCCCCCATCATTACTATCAAAATGACACAAACTTTTAAGACTCACAGGAGTGTAAAGTGCAAGCAGTGCAAGCAGGTATTAAAGACCAAAGGAGACAATTTCAGTGAAGTCCAATATGAGAACGAGACTAATTGAGGCAATTGACAGCAAGGCATTAGTAGCTTTAACTTCCTAGCTGACTTCATTCAATCATTAAGGAACCAAGAAAATTTTTCTAAACAAATGTTTAATTCAGGTACAAACTGAAAAGAAGGAAAGGATTGATTCATAAAGATTGCTAATACCTTCCTCTTTTTAAAGCCTGAAGGAACATCTTCCAAAAGGTCCTGACTGGAGAGGTAGGCTTCTAAAAAAAGACCAAATACAATATCAAGTAGAAAATGCTGGCAGCTTCAACATTTGTCTTCTGTGACTCACAAGGGACAAGTTAGTGCTGCAAAGATTATTCTTTTCATTCCCTTCACGCAGCTACAGTTTGTGAGGTTAAGGGTAGTGTGGGCCACCAAGTTGATTAGAGGAATGGAACACATATTCTTTATTGAAAGGCTATGAGAACTGGGATGGTTCAGAAGGGTCCAGAATGAGCTAATTGCTCCATTCTAGTAGCTGAAGGAAGCCTACAGGAAAAATTAAGAGAGACTTTTTACAAGGGCATGTAGTAACAGGGTAAAGAGGAATGGCTTTAAATTGAAAGAGAGTAGGTTTATATTAGATATTAGGAATAAATTCCTTATTATGGCAGTGGTGGGGCACTGGAACATGTTGCCCAGAGAAGTTGTGGAGGCCCGTCCTTGGAGGTTGTTCAAGTCCAAGCTGGATGAAGCTTTGAGCAACCTGATCTATGAAATGTGTCCCCATCTTGGCAGGGCAGATGGAACAGGGTGATCTTTTGATGTCTGTCTGAACCCAAGTCATTCCATGACTCTATGACGATAGGATAGTTTGTGGTTATATTCCCTACCCTTTAAAAATATTTTGTACCAGGACACAGCAGGGCCTCTGATCATATTTGACCTGAACAGTCTCAAAGCTGCAGATGACCCCAAAGTGCTTTTTGAAAACAATTTCCCAAACAAAACCAGACTACATGCAGAAAGAACATACGTACGAAGGAGAAGAGACCCCAAGTGTCTGTAAGCTTAAGAAAGTTAGTTGGAGGAGAAAATTGCCCTGAATTAACAGATCCAAATTACAGCATAATAAAATCAAGATCAGAGTAATTAGAACAAACAAACACATGTTAATTGAGCTTCTTACACCTCATATGCAATTAAGAGTCTTTTTGTTAAAGTACTGGAGTTAATAACCTTTGAGATTTATGAAGGGAAACACACCGGTTGCTCTTTGGTACTTTCCTTTACAAAAAACTCCAACCTCTTCAGTCAGGCCCCAGGGAAAAGCAAAACAACTGGAGTCTCATCTTCCATAGAAAAGTATCTAACCACTGCAGAAAGTAAACTGTGAGGTTTCAACTGCAGGCCTGGAAGCAAGAGCTACATTTCAGCAAATAGAGTCTCATTTCTGGAAAGAGAATTTGCACCCATGAAAGTGTATGGATGTACCTGATGTACCACTGAAAATACCATTGATTAATTTAATAACCTTGTGAATAATAACAGTAATTATCACTTAGTGACATGTAGTGAGTTTTTTACCATTTTGGTGAACTAATTTTTCCTTTTTTTTATCCATTACAATTAGTATCTATTCCCTCTCAGATGTTGATTATTTTCTCACTTTCATAGAAATTAGGAGGTTTTTGTTCATTACTTTTCTAGATTATTTTCCACTGTAGACTGTCTCTATAGTGACAGCACAAGTTTGCTTTTTTACCTCAATTTTTCTATCCCAAATAACTCAATGCACAGACAAGATCCAGCTCACATAACCAGAATCCCATGCATGTAACCAGAATTAAATAAAGGCATTCAATATGTTTGAAAGTATAAGAGGAAAAAGAAACCATACCAAATGAAATTACACCTGGTAAAGGACAAACAGAATGCTACTCATATTACAAGAAATGGAATTAATATCATCATTCAAATGAAATAAGTAACCTGTCTGTCCTTTGAAGCCATTAATGACAGGATTTCCAGTGGTTTAGAAAATATAGAGAACAAAGTGTAAGGACCAGAAGCCATTTCTAAAGCACTGAAGATGTCTTTATGGAAATGTTTTCAAATAAATGAGGAGACTGATTGAGAGAAGGCAAGGATCCAGTGATCTAAATACTGAGGCACTCTTTCAATAAGCTAATAAATAGGAGAAAAGAGGCTACTCACCTCTTAAACCACGATGGTCTAGGATCTCTGTAACAAAAAAATAAATTTATACATTAGAAGATTTTCTATTTTGAAATATTTGATGTATTGTGGTATCTGCTCAACATTTCCATGGCTGGTGCAAACAGAAAGTCCACATGATCTTCAAAAAACTTTTTAAAAGAAAGCTCAAAGTGAAAGATGTTGTCTGTTGAAGAAGAATTTAGGCAATTTATTTCAATTAACTTGTTCTGCTAAATGATTTTATCTCCATAGGTTGGACAGGATCTATCAACTAAAAAACTCTCATTTCAATCACAGAATATCCCAATCAGCATTACTAAAATTGACTAAATTCTGATGGCTGATAATGCTTAACAAAAGCAAATTCATTTAACTCAAAGTGAGATAAAACTAACTGCTGTCTTTATAAAAAAAAAAAAAAATTAAAAAATTTTCTATAGGGTTCACATAATACTTTAATAAATCCCCAAGACAGAATCACAGAATAATCTGAGTTGGAAGGGACTCACAAAGACCATCAAGTCCATATCTTAAGTGTATGGCCCACACAGGGATGAGCCTAGCTAAATCTTGGCTTTATAAGCACCATGCTCTAATTAACTGAGCTAATCCTGGTGGCTGACTCCTGTGACTGCACTTCATGGAGAAATTTCCATGGTTTCCAATTCTACCTCCACCATGAAACCGATGACCTCTCCTCTATTTTTCAGGTGTGAGGTCAAGTCGTGGTCAGAAAAAGCTTTAGTATGGATATTCCTTTGGCCTGTACACCCACAGTGTTTGAGAACATCAAAGTGCATATCTTAATTCATTATTCTCTTTTAAGCCTAATTATGTATTCTATCAAATGTCTATTTAGTACAGAGGCATGTGTTCCAAGAAGAGGAGCCACTTAAAACTCTGAATTTTCTGTTATACTTCCCATTCCTCTGAGCTTCTTGAGACCTCCCTATTCTGTATCCTCACCAGAAGTTACATTTGAAGAGGTCGTGTCACTCTGATGGTGCAAAGCAGGTGAAGGTACAGAAACAGAAACCACAAGCTCTCAGCGTCTCTCACTGCCCTAGCAGCATGTAATATGTGTGGTACCCATTAAGTCAGAAGAATTACTTCACAAATGTGGCCTGCCGACCATGTGGGTTTTTTGAACAAGAACAAATATGACAGCAGGATCTCCATTCTCTCAGTTACATCTTACTTACAAGAAAGAATGGAAACTAGCAATGGTGAAGAAATTATCATTTCTTTTGGTTCAGTAATAATGAGTGAAGTACCAAAAGAGGAGCAGAGCAGCAAAGAAGCCTAGGAAGTGGGATACAGAGGGTCATAATTTTTAGCTTTCAAGTTCTTAGTGAAATTTTAGGTTCCTGAAGTACTCATGCTACACTCACAGCCAAATGAATTTACGTGTTCTTACAGTATTTTTTCCTACTATTGTTAATTGGCAAAATGTTAGCAAAAATAGATGTCTCTTGAAGCATATTTAAGGATTCAATCTCATCTGCAGAATCTTAAGACCTTGCAAAAGATGATCAATAATTTAATTGCAAGCCATTTGCAGTTTAATGAAGTCAAACTTGAAGTTTGACTTCTGCAAATCACTATTAAATACAGATGTTTCAGATGTACTGACTGCATTATTTACAGAACTCTGTTTTTCAAACACTAGAAGTCAGATATACCCTGCTTCATATTATGCAGTTTAAACCCACTGGAGGATATCACAAATAATGGTAGCTGACAATTTAAGAAAGAATGCTTGAAGTTGACCCATTAATTGAAATCATTTGAGGGCACATTCTATATTGCTTGTCACTAAGAAAAATTAAAAAACACTAGCCAAGACACAGAGGAAAATGACAGCTGAAAACAATGAACACAGTCTTGAAAATCTCTCACATGCAAACACATTTTCCTGGAAAAAAAGTTGGTTGTTTTAGTTGAGGTAGAACTGACTTAATATATATTAGTGACAAGTTTCTCTAAAATGATTCATTTGTAAATACAACCAGGTGTTAGATCATTGTTTGATAGGCATGCATAACTCAGCTGAGACCTGCATACTCAGAACCACATGAATATAGCACCATTGTGACCAGCAAAAATCAGACCCAAATTCCACCACACAGTATCATCTTAAGTTTCTGGAGCAAACTTTATTCAGCTTCTCAGAAAATGTGTTAAATGGAATTTTAAGTGTATTTTTTTGCTCAGGTTTTTGCTCACTTTTAGCCACCAAGTAGAAATTACAACTTAGAGGCTCACACTCTCCTACAATGCCCACTACTGTCTTTTTTGCTAGAGGGTTTTGCTCTGTTTCCATTTTACCATGCTAAATATGCCTTGTTTCAGCCACCACAGCACACCAGAACAAATCTTTTCTCACAATGAAGATAAGAATGAGTCCCTTTTCCCAACTGTCATGGGCCTTGTCTAACAAAAGGACTTTTTTACAGATAAACTGTTGCTACTAGATTCAGAGTATTGGAGGTTCTTCAGAATGGACTGCTACAGCACTGAAAAGTTCTATAACTGGCCAGGAGGGGTCTACATGGCTTTGCTGCTGTTACACTCATTGCACACCCCTACAAAATATTTTTGTTTCAATTTATTTGGAATCCCTCATACATTTGGGACAATGGTCACTTTTTACTCTGTCCCTCTTTCTTCCATATGATAGAAGTAGTCTTTACAGGCATCATCTCCTTTTTGACCCTTCACGGTTTACATGAAGTTGTCACAGTTTCCTAGTATCTGCAGCAGTTATTACAACAAATGCAGCTGTTTTGTCTATCATTAAGCCAGTATCAGATCTTATTTAGTTTAGATTATTTCATTCCTATGGAGTCACAAAGTCCTTAATTTTTATTCAAAACACTCAGACTTCAACGTTCAATGATATTCCAGACAAAATTTAAAGTTTTCTGCAGTCATTAGGGGGTTTAGGGTAGAAGATTAAAACCTTTCAAAATGTTCCCCAATGCTGATTTAGTAGGAACTGAATTTTATAGCAGTTTAGAAGCAATGTCATCCAACACATTTTAGTGAAGTCACCAGTTTTTCTCCTCAGCACTTCAACAGCAGTTACCTTCTTTCCCAGCCTTTCTGTATACAAAGTTCCATTCTCAATCATGCTATGAAATGGTTGATTTTTTGTCAAATAACTAGGCAATTTTTTAAATTTCAGCATCCTTTCCTAAAAAGAAATGCACTCTAAATAGACCAAAGCTGAAATTACCTTCGTTTCATTACATTTCCAAAGTCACACACTTTTATAGGATCTTCATCTCTATTGCCAAAAACTTGTATTGATGTATTGCACAGGTATGATGAGTTAAAATGCTGATGTTTACCCTCTGTCTATGTCAAAAGTGATCACACTACATCCACACATCCACGTCCCTGATTACTTTGTCAGGTAAATCCCAATGCTAGAAAGATCACAACATTGTTAAGAGGGTACTACTAATCCTGAAAACCTACCCACAAAGATGGATGAGCCATTTTGTTTTAAAAACATTTTCAAAGAAGGCAAGCCTGAAAAACAAAGTTAGACATGATGTTTATTGTTTTCTTCAAAAGAATCTTAGCACTTGAAAGCAAATGGTTACTAGGAGTACTTAATACTGTTTACTATAATCATAATCATTTTTATGAGAGGAAAGTAGCAAAATAATAACAGCTCATTTTCGTACAGGAAATTTGATACAAGCAATAGATTACAGCCTGTGGGAGGAAAATACATCACAAATCTGGATGTTCCTTAAAAAATGAGGTACATTTCAGGTAGAAAGCAAGCTACAGCAGGGGATAGGAAGAATAGAAGGAAAAAGAAGTGGTAGCAAACAAAATCAGTTGTCTATGAGATTTTCAATAATGACTAACATGAAAAATAATCCTTTTCCCTGAACAGACCTCTAGAAAATCATTCTGACCTATAAGATGTGCTCAGATAAAAGGAAAACAAAGAAATGACAAATAATTTAGCAAATGTCAATGCCAAGTTGGGTGGAAATGTTGATCTGTTGGAGGACAGGAAAGCTCTACAGAGGGATCTGGACAGGATGGGCTGAGGCTGTTTGGATGAGGATCAACAAGGTCTTTGGGCCTTAACAAGCCCAGGCAGGGCTACAGATTGACACAGAGTGCCTGGAAATTGGCTCAGCGTGCTGGCTGACAGCAGCTGAACATGAGCCAGTGCGTGACTAGGCGGCCAGGAAGACCAGAGACATCCTGGCCTCTATCAGCAATAGCATGGCCAAGCAGGACCAGGGCAGTAACCATACCCTGTACTGGGCAATGGTAACACCATGCCTTGAGCCCTATGCTCAGTTTTGGGCCTTCTCTTCAAAAAAGACGTTGAGATGCTGGAACATATCCAGAAAAGAGTGGTGAAGGGTCTGGAGCACAAGTCCTGTGAGGAGCAGTTGAGGGATCTGAAGGAGAAAAGAAGGCTCAGGGGGAACCTTATCACTCTCTACAACTGTCTGAAAGGAGGTGGTTTCCAGATGGGGTCTCTTCCACCAAGAAGCAAGTGACAAGACAAGACGAAATGACCTCAGACTATGCCACAGGAGGTTTAGGTTGGGTATGATGAAAAAATCTTCCCCAAAGGGGTTCTCAAGCATACAAACAGGCTGTCCAGGAAAGCAAAGGAGATACCATCCCTGAAGGTATTAAAAAAACTTGAATATGGTGCACAGGAGCACCAATTAATGTTGAACTGGTAGTATTAGACCAATGGTTGGGCTCAGTGATCTTGAGGGACTTTTCTAAATTGAATGAGTCATTGATTCTGAAGCATGATTAAGAAACAAAAACAATGAGGATGACTGTTGTGAGAGAAAAGAGTAGGAGAGATTTGATGTAACACTGTTTCACAAAATGCAATTGCAAGAAAGAACTTTGCCAAGTTTGAGACAAAGTGTAGGGTTGAATGGCAGTAGAAGACATTAGGTGAATTGTGAAAAAAACATGTCCAGTGGAAAGTACAGAGAAGAACTGGAATAAATGGAGAAGGTTGCTGCACTCGGAATGTTTCTGCACTTGGAAACATGTAACAACAGGAGAAGGAACACCCTTAGTAGGTGTGATGTGCTTTTTGTACAGCTTAGGGAAAACAAGGTGGGGTGCACAGCTTCTCTAATCCCATTCAGGCAGTAGATTCCTATTTCTCTCTGCTTTACAACAGTGAGTTTCAGTTAGGCCACTGAGCTGAAAATTGGAACCAAATTTTGGGACCTTATATTGTTACATGAAATGATTAGGTAGCATTCTCAATATGGTTTTATGTTTGCTGGTTTTATACATCAAATAAAGCAAATTTGGCTTTTATTATCATCATCTGACAAAATAATAGTGAAAAACTATTTATGGCTATTTACCACTTAAATAATCAGAATACAGGCCATAGAGAAGCAGCTTAAAAGTTTCTATGAACAGCAGCTAATTTTCTCTGCTTAAAAATTCAATTTGAAAAAGTTCATACCGAATTTTGAAGATCCATGAAAGGATCCCTTAAAAGTCCTTACAAGAACAAATAAACCACACCTTGACAACAGCGCTGAAATCACTGCAGTAGAACTGACCAATTCAATTTTGTCCTGATTCTTACCTTGTTCCTTACCAAGGAGTTGGCTTGCCAACATTGCAATAATTTATAGACTCAGAGTGAATATTGCCAGATTTCTTTCACTCTTTCTTTAAAATAGCTGTTTAAATTAAAGGACAATGAAACACCTAGTAAGGACAATTAAGTTCATCTGCTGTCAGAAATAGAATGAAGGGCCTTTTTGATGGTCAGCATTCACATATTTTACAGTGTAGCTTAGCATACAATTACAGAACCATCAAAATACATTTTTAGAGACATGTTGTCATGGAACAATGTGGGGTTTTTTCTGTATCACCATTAAGAAATGTTTATCATATAACTTGCTTTAATATGTTTATTCACAATTCCTCATTAAATAGTCTTATTTTCATGCTCAATAAACTGATTTAAGATACAATGTGTATACAAAATACAAGCTGAAGTGCTTGCAGTGAAAGGAGATAGAGGATATAAACAGATTAGGAGTATTATTAAAGGTAAGTAAATCAATCTGTCTCCCCTATCAACAGTCTTTTTAAAATAAATATGGTTATTCACATAACAAAAATGCTGTGGGTGTATTAGGCTGAGAAAGCAATCCAAGTCATTGAGTTCATTGGAAGAAAGTGAGAATCCTCCTCCTTCCTGCAGCTGTTCATCATATTTAGCCACCTCTGGTTATTCAGATTAGTATTAAATATACTTCTGTCCAATTGGGTTCACTCATGTTTCCAGTCTTTGAATCTATTCTTTTCCCCTACGTTAAACAAATCTAATGATTTCTATCCGTAGCAAATGTGGAGCTGATGAGCAAATGGATGATAAAAATTTCTATTATTCCTTTGTGCTCATCTCTTCCACTTAAGATTCTTGTCATGCCCTGGGCATTCTAGCTGTCTGGTACTGTTCCTTTATTTCCAATTCCAGTGCATTCTCTGCTGAATATTTGTCTGTCCAGAACATTTGGTTCACTGCCTAGCACCAAGCAAAATCTGCTTGCAATGTAAGAACATGTGGAGAAATTATGTGTTTTTGTCACACCCTATTAAATGGTATTCAAAACACAATGCCTCAGAAAGTAAATTGATTGTAGGTTTTATAACCCTTTTCAGGCTAATGGAAACAATTTAGTACCATGAACGAAAACATTGCTAGTGCAGCTGTGGGAATCTTAAATTGCTCAGCTCAGCAGTTCTGTTCCGGCTTAAGTAGGATAAAGTAGTTAAAGTTCAGTTAGATTCCATTCCCCGGGATCTTTGACAGATCATTTCAGATTAATGTCTTCAAAGTTTTCAACATGCCTTGTAAAAGACTTTCTGAGGAATTCCTGGTTTGTGCTTTTAACTGTGTGGGGGCAGTGTGAAGGAGCTGTAAAAACTGGGAAGAGAGGGGAAGAGGGGGCAGGAATGTCCTAGGAAAGTTTTTAATCAAAGTGTCTTGAACCATCTTAATCATTCTTTAAAGAGTCTTAACAACCTTTTTCTTCAGTTTGGTTTTATTTGCTATATGGGTGGACAGGGGGGAGGGAACCACAAACAAAACAAATAAACAAACAAAAACCCAAACAATAAGAAGACTACCAGTTTTCTTCTAACTTTCATAATGTAGCCAAGACAACGAAAGTTAGCAGTGAAGAGCCAAGACTGAAAGTCCACACTTAACTCCACTTTAGGGATCAGTTGCAGCTCCTTAAGGTCCTGTGTTTAATGATCTTTTCTTAAGGAGAGAAAATTTTATCCAATGTTCATTCATATTTTAAACAGAACTTTGTTTTAAAGCTTGATACACAAAAGGAAAACTTGGCTGCCTGAGAACTCCACATTGCACTGTACAAAACAAATCCACTACCTACCCACTTATGAGAAGAAATCATTCATATGGGTATTACCTGCACTGTACTACAAGAAAAACATCTGTGAATATTATTTGACAAATTGATTACTAAATGAGCCATTAGCTTGCAGGGTTTTTGGATTGCCTTAGGAAAGGAGGGTGCTATATAGCACAAAGGCTTACAGATGCAAAACACTGATTGGAAAAAAAATTGTTCCAGAAGAAAAGCTGCAATAAAACACACCTAGCATGAAAACCTACGCTTTCTAAAAAGTAAGCCATTTATGAGAAGCAGTAGTAAAGCTGCTTAATTCTTCTTTGCCTCTGGGGAGAAATCTAAGCCTTTTGAGAAGTGATGGAGAGAAAACTGAAGCAAATGGTGTGTTTGTCAGTGAGAGAATGCTGTGGAAACAAAGTTAGTAATTTTACCATTCCTGCTTGCCAAGAGCTGACAGGTGTGTAGTTTCTTATTGTTCTGAAAGGCAGCCAGAAACCAGAGTTTAATATGCATCTGTGTCTTCATAGTATGGGAGAAAACAGCTGTCTCTCTTGCACATGATACAAGATGATAGAAATATTGAGACATTCTCTTTACAGTATCTTACCATCATTTTCATGGCTTTGTTTGATCTTTCAACAAAGCACATAGCTGGAAGGAAAAAAAATGCTGCAGCCCAGATCAGATCAGACATGATGTAGCAACCTCTGCTCCCACAAAGTTATTATTTCACAGAGCCTCATCCCCTCAACAAGGTTTTTTTCACATGAACAAAGTTGACAGATTAGAGTTATATTTTTAGCACAGCAGATCCAGACTTTCAACAAAAATATTCCATTAAACTTTTAAGTAAACAAAACCAGGGAAATACCAGGTTATTTCAGATAGACATGAGTTAATAATTTCCAACCATTCTTAAAGAATTACTCTCATAAATCCTTCCGTTTTAAAATTGCTGAGAGATGTCTGTGATTAATAAAGCTTTTGAACACAAAAGGTTTCCTTACACAAGAATTATGTGTGTATTTCTGTAATATGTGGCAAAGCAATCTTTTAAATCCTAATTCCCTTAGGAAGGTAAAAAATATGAATATGTTACACACACACACATGCACAAACACAGTACCAGATGCAATACTTCGCAAGAAATACTAGGCTATGTGGATCAAATTTCCTTTCTGTGTAGAAGTGCACTACAGTGTTAAAACCTCATGATAACTGTCTGGCATATTGCCAATTGAATATGCATAAAATGTCTGTCCAGACTTGTATGATTTGAAAATCTGACAGATGTAATTTAAGCAATAAGACTTGGAAGTTCTATATTTACCAGAATGTGAGAAGATGGATTAGTAAACTCTTTCAAATATTTGGAAATTTTTTAACTCTCAGAAAAATACTAATACTTTAGAAAAATATTTGGCTTGACCAGCAAGCTTCTGAAAGCTCAGCAAAGCTTACTGAGAGTTTATTTATAAGAGAAGGTTCCTCTAGGCCTATGTGGTACACAGATATATATATATATAGATATAGATATAGATATACTTCTTATGCCAACATGTTGAAAGTGTCAAACAATAAGACTCAATTACCAAAAAATTAGCAAAGTCAGAGACAAGCACAAAATAATCCTTAGACCAGGGCACAGAGGTGCCATCTTTTGATTTCCTTGACATCGGCCTCTGACACATAAGGAAGAAAGTGATTTCATTATCAGAAACTATTTTTGCACTGAATTTTAGTACAAGCAGGAAGCAAAAACTTGATTATTTATACTGCTGGATAAAGACAAACATCTCTAAATTAAGACCTAAAGAAAATCACATACTGAAAGCTCTTTCACCCAGTCCCTTCCAACACTTATTCAATACATTTTTGATAGCCCAATGTTAACCCAAGCCTTTACGTTCTTGTCCAAGAACAACAGGTACAAGATACCAGCATGCATGATCCTTCCTTTCACAGTGCACCTGGAGACTGTGGAAGCTGCAATGAGAACATTTTAACAGACAGAACCAAAACAGATTGAGAATTAGTGTCTCCTGCTGAAATTTCTTCTCACAACGAGCTGCTCTGATCCACTTTATACTCCCCAGGCTTGGGAGGTAGATCAGATTATTAACTAATATTGGAAGTAAGAATTACCCTTCCAAAGCTATATAAAATAAATCTAAAAGAAAAATAATATATTCATATCCAGTGCCTCAAATAATTTGTGTAAAACTCATACTCTCCAATAATTTTTTGAAGTCCAGTTAGTACATTAAAAAAAAAAAAAAAAAAAAAAAAAAAAAAAAAAAAAAAAAAAAGGAAAAAAAAAAAGAAAAAAAAAAAAAAAAAAGAGAAACTGCTTCTTCCACTGTTTTCATTTCTGTGCTTCTCAGCACATGACAGAACAACAGTTCCAGCAGACTTGACATGAATATGTGCCTGCATGGTTAAAGTCAGATGTACCCTGGTGTGGTTTTGGAATGTGGACAAGATATGACCTAAAGCTGCAGCATGATGTCAGATATCTCTCTATAATTGTATTTTCAAGTCTAGAAAGCAAACACAAGAAATGAAAGAACATATTTGGTCCTGATTTGGCTAGGCAAGTGAGCTGAAGCTATACTGATCTGATCCTGAATGCATGACATTATCACCTATCCTTTATTATAGCAACACACCAATCATCATTCATGTTAAGAGAAAAGAGAAGCTGGTTGCATTCTTAAACACCTTAATAATTATGTTTAGGATTGTGGAATAATAAAGAATTACTTTTTAAATGCACTGATGAATGAAAACAAAGAACTGGTAGCCATATTGTTCAATCTCTCTTATCCTAAAATCACTGGTTGGTAGCCAGAGCTAAATACACAATAGCAATTGAGCAGGTAACAATTTAAATTAGAATGTTAAAAATTAGTCATCAACTGTCATATTCTTGGTGTAAAGAGAAGTTAAAAAGGGTATTTAAAAGTCTGCCTCTCCCACAGAGACCTGTCAAAGTCTATTCCATAATGTGGGAGAGGTATTGCACCTACAGAGATGCTTAAGACCCAGGTAAGTTACCTCCAGGTGTGGCTTATCTCACTATAACCAATGAGTAGGTTTACCAGGATTGAGAAATCCTATTCTGGTGTCCCCACCACTACAGATGTCTTTCCATATAAAAAGCCCTCAAGTGTCCTAGTTCAAATCTGTATCTATATGTTATAAATAAATCTGTATTTTACAAAAGAAGCCAAACGCAACCCATGCATCAGTACCTCCCTTTCAATCCGAATTTTAAATACATTACTTTCTAATATAAAAACCCAGAAGTATAGAGCTGAACGTCTGCATCCACATGCACAAAAACATGTGAATGTACACACAAACTCCTCCTCAAAACACCAAAACCAACACTATACCCGTATGAGCCACTGAAGGTTAGTTTCTCAATTTTTCACAGCAGACTAGGCAAACAAAACCTCAGAACGCAGGATGAACGTATGGTTCACTGCCAAACTCTAATCCAAAATCAGCTTTAAGGATTAAGGTGCTTTTTAAAATAATTTTGAGGAAGGCAAGCCACTTGTATAGTAGTGTTCCACCACAAAGGAACAGAAATTACTGACATATTACCATTTCAAAGCTTGGCTTGCAAACTGAAAAGAATGGTTGAATAAGAATGCATAACCCCAGAGAACAAGAATGCAATCCTGGAGTTAAGTGACTTCAAGGACAACAAAATTAAGGCAGTTTTTGTCACCCAGGTGCAAGCAGAAAAGGAAAATGCATTATTTGTATCCACGAATCTCAGTTACAAATTAGGCAGTGCAGTGGAGGCACTTACAATACCATGAGTTGGAAGGGACTCATGAGGATCACTGAGTCCAACTCCTAGCTCCTCACAGGGCAACTTAAAAATTAAACCATATCTCTCAGCATTGTTCAACCACTCCTTGGACACCAAGAGACTTGCAGACATGACTACTTCTCTGGCAAGCTTGTTCCAGTGTTTGGTCACCATCTCAGTGAAGAACTTTTCCAGTCTGAAGAACCAATGTCCAGTCTGAACTTCCAGTGAAATATCTTTAAGCCATTCCCTTGAAATTTACTACTGAACATCAGAGAGAAGAGATGAATCCCCCTCTTCCATATGTCCTCACGAGGAAGTTGTAACTGCAATGTGCACCAATCAGTTTCCTCTTCTCCAGGCTGAACAAATCTGGTCTCCTCAGCCACTCCTCTTAAGTCATGCCCTTCAGACCTCATAGCATATCTGTTGTCCTTCTTTGGAAGTAGTATTGTAGTATTTTTATATCCTTACATTATGGGCCCCAAACTGCCCACAGTATTGAAAGTGAGACCACAGCAATGTTGAACAGAGTGAAACAATCACTTCCTTTGACCAGTTAACTATAATGTGCTCAAGGTACTCAAGGATATGGCTGGCCCTTTTGGCCTCCAGGGGACATTGTTGACTCATATTGAGATAACCACCAGCCAGAACCCCCGATCCCTTCCTGCAAGGCCATAGCTGCCTGCTCCCCAGACTATACGTACATAGAGGATTGCACCATCCCAGGTGCAGAATATGACATTTGATCTTGCCAAAATTCACACAGCTGGTGACTGTATAGCATTCTAATCTATCAAGATCTATCTCTAAGGTCTCTGTACCTTTGAGTGTATCAATTGTTCCTCCTAGTTTAATATTGTCTGCGACTACTTACTGTGCACTCAACTTGTGTGTCCAGGTCATTAATAAAACTACCAAACAGAACTGGCCCCAAAATTAAACCTAAAATTGAGGGGAGCACCACTACTGATAGGCCATCAGCTAGATGTTATCCCAAATACTACTCTTTGAGCCCAGACTGTCAGTCAGCTGTTCACCCATCATATTACATATAAGTCCAGTTGTGGGCTGGAAATTTCATTCAGAAGTATTTTCTGAAAGACAGTATCAAAAATTAAAATAAAATAAATAAAACAAAACAAAATAATGCAAAAAAAAAAAAAAAAAGCCCACATCCACTGTCTTCCATTTTTCCACTAGCAGAAACTTTATCATCAAAGAATATTAAGTTAGTAAGGCATGACTTTTCCTTCATGAACTAATTGTTGTCTTTGACTGATGACTGCATTGTCTTTCAAGGGTTTTTCAGCAGCTCCCATAATAATCTTTTTCAGGCACTGGAGTGAGAGTGACATGCCTAGAATTACAAAGGTCATCTTTCTAGCCGGTCTTGAAAATTTCTACCTCCCACTCAAGAGGGATAGGACCTCCTCAGATTCCAAAAATTGATAAATGAGAGAGAGGTTTTGCTATGATAATGTCCAGTTCTTTCAGTACCTGGGATGAGTCCAATTGAACCCCATAAAAATATGTACAATTAGTTGCAGCAGCAAATGCTACACAAACAGCTGGGAGTCTATCCTTCTCCAGTCGTGGTGCTCAGACCCACAGGTTCTGTGGTTCCAGGACCCATGGTTGACAATAAAGGATAGAGGCAAAGGTGACATGAAATACTTAGTTTTATCTTCACTCATCCTTGTTTGTGAGATGAAAACCAACCTGATCAGGTGATGGACCAATATTTTATTTAGCCCTTCTTTTCTATGAACCTGCCTTAAAAAGCCCTTTTTTAAAACTTTTTTTCTACTGACTTCAATTCCAACTGAGGTTTCATCATACAAATTTTCTCCCTAGTGACAAATAGCACTTCTGTAATCCTCCTGTGTAGCCTTACCATGTTTTTAAAGTCCATACAATTTCTTTTCAACTAAATATCCAGAATCAGTATCCAGAGTTCAGTGTTCAGTTGCTTATTAAACCTACCAGCCTTTTGCTGCACATCCTTGATTCCCAAAACATGGAAATTCTTTTCTCCTGGGCTCTTTTAAAAGGTGGCTCTTAAAATGTCCCCAGTATTTATGGACTCAGAAACCCTTGCAAACAGATTCCCTACTATTTCCTTGATCAGCCAAAGGCCTGCTCTTAGTAGCATCTCTGCTGACAGCTGTTGTCAAAGCACCAACTATCTTAAAATTAATATAATCACAGTGGTTTCATAATCACTGTGGCCAAGACCGCCACTTCACTTCACCCATGAGATCACCTCCAGTTAGAAACAACAGACCTAGGAGTGCACTTTCCCTATTCAGTTCCCTTAGCATCTTTATCAAAAGTCATCTTCTATATGGGCTTCTTCTGGACTTGGACAGGAGGACTGGGCCCATGGAAACTTTCTGAAGGACAGCAAGGACAAGTTCAACATCCTCTGCCTGGCCCAGGGCTGGCAGATGAAGGGTTTGAGACCAGAGAAGGAAAAGAAATTGGGGATACCAATAAATGAAAAATTAGACATGACTGACAATTTGTGCTCATATCCCAGAAAGCCAAACGTGTCCTGGGCTGCATCCAAAGCAGCATGACCAGCCTGGTGAGAGAGGAGATTCTGCTCTGGTGACATCGCATCTGGAGCGCTGTGTCCAATTCTGGCATCCTTAGCCCAGGAAAGACATGGACTTGTTGGAGTGAGTCCAGAGCAAAGCCAGGACTACGATTACAGTGAGGAGGAAATGCAGAGAATTGGGGTTGTTCAGCCTAGAGATGGTTCTGGAAGACCTAATTGTGACCTTTAAATACTTAAAAGGGGATCATAAGAAGAAAGAAGAGAGAATTTAACTAAGGTCTGTAGTGGCAGAACAAGGACAACTGATTTAGAGCAGGGGTTTAAGTCGTCACAGACTAGTAAATCAGTGCCAACATCCTGGCTGGCTGATCTGTAGTAAACTCTCACAACAACATCTGCTTTATTTGGTTTTCCTTTAATCCTTACCCAACGGTTCTCAACCATGTCACTCCCACCTGCCAACACTCTACCCCACCACTCTGCCTGCTCTGCCTGTCTCTCCTGAAGGGCCTATAACTGCCCATTCCAGCACTGCGGCCACAGGACCTTTCCCACCACGTACCACTTAAGCCAGTGTTGTAGGTCTGACACTGAGGCTAACTTCCAGTTCCTCTTGTTTATGCCTCATACTGTGGGCAATAATGTGCAAGCACTTCAACTGCTCTCCACTGGATTTGTGTTGTTTTGTTTATGTTGGAGCAAACATAAAGATCTCTGTCACTCATTGTGCTGTCCCCCCAGAGCTTGTCACTGGTAACCCTGTCCAGACTCACACTTCTGCAGGGTCACCTTCCCAGGCAATGTCTGTGGCTTCTGCAGGGAGGGCAGCCAGCACCTTTGGCAGTGGAGGGCTGCTACACTTGAGTGTAGCACTTCAAGCAACAGACCACAACTGACACTTTGGTCTTTGGGAGGAAAAGCCAACCTGAGGAGGCAGGTCAGTCCTTTTGCTAACTGCCACCTTGAACAAAGCTGCAATGATGATGCCAAATAAATGTCTGAACTTGTTTTCTTTGAACTTCTGCACAAACATAATCTTGAGCGCTCCAGGATGACAAAGTCATGGAGAGACCTCCTCTTGTTTCCCTCTACTCCCTTGGGAGCTGCAATGGCATAGGAGGGAAGAATCTCAGGGCTCAGAAGAGTGTGCAGAAGAGAAACAGGGGAAAGTACATTGAGCAGGGCTTTGTTCACCTTCCTGATATGTCATCTAAGATGAGTTAAGAGTGAAAAGAAATTTGGACAATATAGTACACTACGTCCTTGAGGGTTTTTTATCTTCCTCTCCAGCATAGACAATGCCCCTTACCAGGGCTCATCTGAGCCATTTTTTGAGTACTTCACTTGGCAAGAAAAACAGTAGGGATAAGTCCTCTGGATACACAATTAGAAGTATTCATTGAATAAGAGAATAAAGTACATAGATGACATATAAGACTTTCCACCTTTTGCATACAAATCACAACTGTGTATCTGTATCATCTTCCCAAGCAAGTCATGCATGCTTTATCCATTTCACAGTATCCTGTGTATGTAAGAACTGAGTCTTCTGTTCCTACCTTTACTACCTCTGTTTGTCTTTTTTTTTTTTTAATAAATTACAGTTTTCTTTAAAAAAAACCAAATATATTTCTGTATAAGTAACAGGAAAACCCTGTAAAAGGGCCTATATAAAGTGGGAGTCTCCCATGGGCACATTTGCTTTTATAAGGTACTTTGCACTCAGAAAGTCAGATGACGTAATGACTATTCCCTGTTCTTGGTGTGTTATGTAAGGAAACATAAGTAATTTCCTCCATCATTTATAAAATGATAGAATGACCTGTGAATACATATGCATACAATGAAGTAAATTCAGAATTCAGTATTCAGCAACTTCTGCCATCTGATACATTTTCATTTACACCTTTCCTGAACTGCTGCTGAGCACATCACCATTCCAAAGAGGGTTTTTGTTTAAAGTGCGGACTTGAAACATTTCCAATTTTATGCTGGACAGGAAAAATATAAATACAGTCCATTCCCTCATCTTTCTATAGCCTCCTCACACTTCCATTTGAGACTGTTCTTAATGTTTCTGAAAATGAGGCATAACTGTTAGCTGACAAATAAATGTCTGAAGTCAGATGATTTTTTTATGACAGAAAAGGAGGAACTTACACAGAGTATTCAGACACTTCACTCAGATGGATATTAAAGGCATTTTTTACACTCCAATCTCAGGAAAAAGGTTTATGAAAAATGGATCAGTTTTGCATGTCAGTGAAGGTGGTTCAGTGATTTGAGTTAGATAATAATTGACTTGCTCTATTTCGGAGTGTAAACACTCACCTTATTATCAAGGATCAGATAAAAACAGCTGGCAGCTAAATTATAGGTACTGGAAAACAGGAACAACAATGAGTCATTGCCACAGGGACTTTAGCTTCCATGTCAACAGAATTTGATATTTGCAGAGGGAGTAAATGGTGCTGAGGACAAAGCACTGGCTTTGTATGTACAACTTTCAAAAGTGAATCTTCATACTAAGAGCTTCCAAATATGAATTAAGACAGCCAAGGAAAACAGACTAAATAAGAATATGTCATTGGCCATCAGAAATTTTTACCCCTGTGTTAGCCTAATTGGCAATTAGTGATGTGTCTTTTCCCTTCCAGTGTTACAGAGGATAAGTCAATGGCAAGGCAACGACAGAGCACTTATTATTTCTGTTCATCTTGCATTCTGAGGCACAAAGACAAGAATTATAACTTCAGACACCTAAATTTGTATTTCACCTCTATACATTTCCTGATCAAAAACCATGTCAATCCTAGCCACAAATACACAGAAACTGGTAGGCTTTCTATTCCCCTCTGCGCTTTTCAGGAAAAAAATACAGCCAGATTGTACTGTGGTTTTACACCGAGGGATCTGCTGTGGCAGCAGACATCCAGTCTGGAGCCCATGGCTTCACTTCCAGACCTGCAGTAGAATATGGACAATCTCTGCCCAAGATATTTCAGTGCCTGGTGACTGAACAGAAAATCATTAACTGAAGATGATTTAGGAGTAAGAGCTTAGAAGGAAGGTAAAAGGGTGGGCATCAAATATATTATAGCTGTCTTTCCTGAATACCGGGATGAAAATCTCATCGGGTAAGAATGAGAACTATAATGTCACATAACCAACAAAAGATTGTTGATTTAGCATTTTTTACTTCTCTTCCTTCTAAAGGAGGAAGAGCTATGAAGAAAGTGTATGTAAGGAGAATCACTGTCAGCACTAAAGACCACTTTACACTTAGTGTAATGGGGAATTTATAATGTTTTTTGTCTGAGACAATGCTGTAATGCTAGTGGCAATATCACTGTTATAAACACAAACAGCTGACATATATTTAGCTTTGCATTCATGCTTTTCTAAGCCTGTAATCCCAGTTTTAAGTACACTTGCTAGTAGAAACCAGCCAAAGCCTTGCCAGGATAAATCACTAGTTATCTATAATATGTTTTCATTATTTTTGCACAGACATATTCTGAGATTCTGGGATTACTCAGAAAATGGTAGAAAAGTTGATCAATGCAACAGAAGCCCCAGATCAGAAAATGCATTCCAAAACTACAACTGCATTGGTCATGAACCTGTGAAATTCTAAGGTCCCTCTCCCACAGATTTATTGTTAGCCAAGAGTAGTATTAGTTTCATTCTAACCCTGGCACCCATATTAACCTAGCATCACTTAAATGTTAATTGTGTCATTTGCTTGAGGTCATTCATACATCGGCTGTCGTGATCTGGATTAAAATATGATTTACAGTATGAGATTTTTTTTTAAATAAATAAATAAATAAAACTTGTTTTTCACTTACTTGGCAACTGAGGTACACAGCTCTGTTTCTGGTTATGTGAAAGACCTGAATCAGTGCAGATCAGTATGGAAATACCAGTGTGTTTTCAATGTCCTTTACTTTGATCTGGTTGCCACTGACTCACTTTATGTACACCCTTCACAGGCAAACAGTGAGTTCACAGTAATAACGGGCTAAACAGCTCTCTGGAGGTCATTTAGAGCATCTCCCTAATCAATAAGCAATGACACATTTCATGTTCAAGCTCAGCTGGACTGTGCAGTGCTGAAACACCACAGGCTATGTGAAGCAGAAACACTGAATGCCTGTCTATAAACCGACAGAACTCTGGGATATAGGGAGCAAATAGAGAAAGGCATCATTGTTCTATAGCCTTGATAATATCTATAACCAATGCATAATACAACAATAGGACATTTAGATACAACAAGTGAATGAGAAAACACAAGTTGATTTCAAATGGACTGCCAAAAAACATAAGACCAGTACAGAAAAACACATGAAATCTCTAACCTGTAAGGAATTACTTCTTTTTTCAACCTCTTTGGGTGCTGACCGCAAAATTAAATTAGGATGAATGGTCAGAGTCATCTGTAAAAATAGCTCAGCAAGACAGGAGCTAAGATACTAAAAAACTTGCATTATACAAAAAAGACATATTTACACTATGGATAATTTAGCTATATACTACCTAGAAATACATATAAATGTGTACACATGCATCCACTCACACATCTGTATCATTTTGTGCTGGAACTTTATCTTCTGGTGCTGCAAAAAGGAGAAAATGAAACATCATCTCAACCCAGAATGAGGCTCCAGCTGATCTGCAGACTGCCTATGTTCCCATTTACCAGAAAAGTCCTACAAATACTGATATTAGACATAACATGTACCAAAGCCTCTCCCTAACTACTGATTTTTTTTAAGATGTGGATATGTTCTGTGGAAGACAAAACAAGGCACAATGTTATTGGCTGAATTACAGCTCTGCAGCCAGCTGACTGAGTTCAAACACAAATTCAGATCACCACTTCCCTTTCACATTTCTGTGGTCCCCATTGGGGAATGTAAAATCCTTATAATATCCTTTAAGTAATTCCCTTTCATGCATAAAGATCAAACATCTACTTTGAGTTGCAATTATCCAGATTTTAAGTTTAAAGAGCAAATAAAAAGAAGAGAGAGTGAATACTAAACAAATTCTAAATCAACTTTCACCAAACTAAATAAAAGACGGCTTCCCACTCATGCATAATCAGGGTCATTTGTCAAAATACCGTATTAAAGAACATAAAGTCATAAGTAAGAGTACAACTAAATATCTTATTAAAAAGAATTTTTTTCTTTACACTTCAGGTGAAGAATCCCCATATAATGACTTTTTGTACTACCCTTCAATAGATTTCCAGATAATTTTGACACTGAAAACGGCACAGAGTGTAATAGCCTACTCACATAACAATGTTTTCTGATGAAGGTATATTGTGTTTACATCTTGAACTAACAACCACTCTCAGTAAGTTTACTGGTGAATTTCAAGTGCTGTTTTATGTCTAAAGTTTAGAATGTTTACCAGCAGCACCTCAGAACAAAACTGTTTCTTCCACTATTCCATTTTGTATGACTTCCCAAAAAAGGAATGTATTACCTTATAAAAAATCTATAAAATAGCAGCAAGAAATGCTTAATTTCTTTCTGTTTGATTTCATAAAACACTGTTAACCAATTTCTTCACAGTTACTTCTGATCTGTTGTCCTCAAAAAAGTCAGCGCATGTGTTTCAAATGTCACCCTTCAACCTCCTATCAAGAATCAGATGGGTAGTGAAAAAAGTCTAACACCAAGGTACTTGGCAGCCAGTAAAAATGCCTAAAAGCACCTAATGCCATTTGCTGAAACCAAAAGCAAGAAATAAGGTTGCCTAAAATTCTTTTTGAAAAGAAGTTTCATATTCATTAAGGATGCACTTATATAGTATGATAATGCAAGCTCATATCATGTGACAAGATCTTTCAAAGTACATAACCAGAAAGACATTTTGGATGGAAATAAAACATCTATATTTAAAGGTTGTTTTCTCTAAGAAAAATACTCTTCTGTAAGAAAAATTACTTACACATACAATTTTTGCCCACTCCTCCAAGCAAAAAGACCACCTGAAATAATTTGTTCAACACTAAAAAAACACAGTAAGTCACATAACAAGTTTCAGTCAAATGCATTTTCAAATGGCTGAGTTATAAACCCCTTGAAATCAAGCTTTATAATGAAATGCTGATAGACCCTTAACTTTAATGCCTCTTCCAAGTGTTTCTAGAGCAGGCATTACTTACAGTGTCATAAAATGATGCTTAAAATGCTACAGAATTTTCTCAAGGCAAATAAGCAGGTGTTCAAGAGGGCAGCGCTATTTAAATCTCACTGATTTATGGACACGCTGCATGAAAGACCAATAAGCTTTATGGAAACTCACAGCAGAAACTCCAGACTTCTGTAGACACAGTTCCACCATTGTCTGAAGATTACCAATACATACTAATTTCCATGTTGTAATATTTGAGCTCCTGCATTTTGTATGTGTTACCAGTAGTGAAATATATACCTTTACTGACAGAGTAGGGCTCTCTTTTACTAGTGTACTTTTCACAGAATATTGCATGCAATAAAACCCAGTGCTCAGCTACTTCATCATACATAGTGATGTGAGTCACCTGATACATAGGCCTTTTACTGTTATTTCAGCAACCCTTCTTCTTACCTCTTCCAAAATTTACAGTCACTAAGTCACTTCTCTCAAAAATTTTAAGCAGATTTAAAAGAAGATGTATCAAAATATACCTGCCATATTAACCAGTAGTTAAAATCGTCCTTCTCAAAGTCATTTAACTATCAGAAAAGCAACCAAAAGGTCATCAAACCAATTTCTGTAATTGATTAGCGTGTTCTGTTTGTTAACATGCACACACAAATCAGTAAGTTCATGGCTAGGGAACCCAGCCTTAATGATTTAGTAAGACAATAATTTAGTCCAACAAAAACTAAAACAAAACAACGACAACAAAATAAAGCAAACCAAACTAACAACCAGAAAAACCACTAAAAACTTCCAAACAAATGAAAACCACTATTAGCTATCAATAGCAAACTGCATTTAAGAAAACTGGTACGAAAAAACCCAGGTCATTACTCCGTAGCACGAAAATATCTGATATCTGAGGAAAATTATTTCCTCTTTCTCTTCAGGAACAAAAGAAACCCTATATTTTTAATTCTACAAGATAGCACACCATCAGCTCCATATTGGTGCATGTGAGAAATAAATATCAACTGAAAAGTTGAAAGAAAATTAAAAGATAAATTATGACACCAGTTCAATTACCTGCAAATCAAATATGACCTCCTTTTAAAATGCTTTCTAAAAATCAACTTACCTGCATATTCCTATAATTCTAATAAACTTATAAAATGTCACATGAGAAATGCAAATTATATGCACCAGCAAACATCATATTCCTAGTACACAGGACTGACTGACAAGGAAAGATCACAACACATATTTTACTCCCATTTCTCCCATTACTGATTGATTCTACTAAAAAACCTGTAGTTTACAACCCAGTAGCAGAAGTGAAATGTAGACAGTAGTTACAGATGCAGCAACTAAATTCCATTCAATCAAATCATGATTTGCAGATAGAGTATTCAAGTTAAAATTCAGATTTCTGTCACATATCTGACATTTGTCACTGAGAAATAGTTGTGCAAGTACACAAGGAAGAACCACAGGAACAAGAACTTATCCAGCTAAATGTTTACCCAGAACTAACCCAGCTAAATGTTTTAATGAAATGGTATACAAAGAACAGATACCTTATGACTATCACAAAACTCAAAATATTGATACGGCCACCATCTAGTTATGCTTTGGTATAAGCAAAGTTCGGCACTAGAAGAGATATAATGAGTCTAAGGTTCCCTGAGTATTATTTTCATTCATATATACATACAGTAAAGCCAAAAACAGTCTTCAGAATAATTACAATTTTACAGTATTGAATCTTTTTTCTGTACTCTTGATCTTGTCTGCCATAGTGATTTGGTGACCATTAGGAAACATTCGCAATTTGGGAATTAGATTCCCCTGCCCTGAACTATCTACTGTATATGAAGATTATATAGAGAAATGTTTATGCTTTATGTGCAAGGCTGACACCCAAGATTACAATACATGTGAGACAACAGTAAACTGCCAAGAATTAAGAAGTGAGATAGTGGTTCAGTATTGCTTTTCCTCATGACCCTTTGTTTAGGTAATTGATGTAAATACAGTCAAATTAAAGTAACGAAAAGCCCATACTTGGGATCTAAAGGAAGCTCTATTAATGAGCATCAATTTTGATGTGCTTTAGTGTAAAGAATAATTTCAGATTAAATTATAGAAACACTGTAAAAAAAGTCTGTGTTTTACGTTTTGCCTAGGCCCATGTAGATGGAAAGGATGCAAGCTTACTCAGATTTTTCATCACAAATAACATAATCTTTGACTGTAATATAATGGCAAGGAAGAAAGCTTTGAGTAGTTTTATGTTTCACTGTGGAGTTTTTCTAATTTATTTTCTTCCCAATTTCTCACTACTTTTTTTCCCAGTTAGAGCCTTGCTTTCATTAGCTTCACTCTGGAAAAAAATACTTTGCCTTTGGATAATAGTGAAGGATAAGAAGGGCAGGAGCAAGGACAGAAGTCCTCTTCCACTCACCTACAGAAGGGGTCACAATAATGTTAAATTTACAGATCCTTTAAAAGGTGATCAAACAAACCATCCGGAGCACAGAGGTTTGATATCATCATGATATATTATATTGCTGCTCTGCTCTTCTCTTCCTATTCTTCATGTCAGCGGGAAACAGAATTCACAAGATTGTAGCCCTCTGAACACCTCAGTAAGTTATAGTCTTGTCCTTTTCAGTCTCCTGCAGGTTCAAGTAACAGGAACCAACAGAAAGAGTAATTCAAAGATCTTATGAATGACTGCAACAAATGCAGAATCCTTCAGGTGATTGTTAGGTACTCCACGCCAACAAGCTTAACGGTTGCAGTCTCCTTCAGGTTTTTCACATTCTCAACAGAATTTAAGAAAAAATGTTTTCCCTATGAGTGAACAAGAAAACATTGAGAGAGGAGGAGTCCAGTATGTGGTTACACAAACTTACGTAGTATGAACTCACCCTTATTTTGTTTGCTCCGATTTCCCCCTTCCTGCAGCCTGGCATTTTGGGGTTTAACAAATGATAAACAGAAACTGGTCTCCAAACTCAGTGAAAAATATTTTCTTCTCCTTTTTTCTGAAAAGTTTTAGTACAAATTAGCATTTCCATCAGCAAATTGTTGATACTATTGGTAACTCTAAGTATCTTTTTTAATCCTTAATTCTTCCCTCAGTTATCTTTAACATATACTAAACATGCATAAGGAATCTGCACAGTTATTCGTATCTCTTCTGCAGACAAGTAAAGGCCTTAGTTCCATTTTCATCCTACTTCATTCACTTTATCAGTGGCTCAATTGCAGTATTTTTTTCTATTGCCATTTATAAAATCCTATGAGGGTAGACTTGCTACATTATATCTCAAAGATATTGCCTTAAGAATAAATTGGAAAGACTACCATCCCAGTTTTATTCAGCAAATGTTGGAGTGCTCTGCCAATTCTCACAGGAGATCAGCACAAACCTCTTTAGTGCAGGTGTTTCCGGGACTGGGATTTGTTAGGAAAAGTAACTATTTAACAGCTTATAACCCTTTTAAAGCCAAAGCTGTCTCTAACATTTTTCAAGATTGTGTTGAAAATACCTGTGCATTTCTTGCAAGGGCCTCTGCCACAAATCTGATGATCTGGAAGTCAATGCAAATAATATTTATGTTTCTAATTCTAAAGAGAACTTTATCTTGTGTATTTTCATTGCTTGTTTTCATACACACTTGACAATCAGTTAGCATAATCTTTAATCACACCTCTCCTAAACAAATGACATATAGAGGTACAGCTGGGCTTCTGTGATGGGGATTTATTCTGTTAAAAGCATAAGTCTATTAGTCTTATTTTCATTCATTTTAACACGCCATTTCCACTGACTTATTCAGTTACTGCCAGTTCTTAGTTACTACAGCAGTGCTTAATAACAATGTGTGGTTTCTGACACTTATTTATAGTATACTAAAACCAAAGTCAGACTGGGTGGTAAGAATTTTAGACCACCTGAGGTGCCTTTAAATCTTCAGCACATGTTTAACTGGGGCAAGACCAGAAACAATCCCAAATAGGCAGTCATCACACTATTGGCTGACTCACCCTTTAAAATTATACATTCATTTCAAGGAACTATTTTTCCCAAGTGTCCTTTAAAAAAAAAAACAAAAAACAAAAATCAGTTAAGCAATGGAGAAATACTTGGGAAACAAAAGTGTCTGTTAAAAATTTATTTTAAAGCAAGGTATGTGTAGACAGCAAATTGATGGATTTTTGTATTTAATTTTCTTTCTTTCACTCTTCTTGCCTTGCATGAAACAAGAACTGTACATTTCATGTGAGACAACATCAGTTGTTCAGTCTTACAAGTGTCTAGTTGTAAGCTTAAAATATGCATCATGTTTTAGGAAGAAACTATACTTTCTTTCAAAATATTCATTTAATAAGTATTTTCTAGGTATCTGAGTGGAGTTTCAAATTGGTAATTAGGGGGTAGAGTAAACAACACTCTTTTTACTAATCATGTTACAAATAAATCCCCCTGTTCTTTCATCTGTATTGTCATTTTAAATGAAGATCACTGTTTTCCCCTGTCCATCAAAGCACTTAAATATTTGCAGTCTCGGCTTCAATAATGCTACTCTTCATGGACTCAACATGAAACGTACTCAAGTGTCTCTGGTGGATCAGAGCATTGCTGAGCAAGGGCAGTGTCTTGGGTTATGGAACCAAAAAAATGTGTATTCTATTTCATCTGTTGAAAGCAGTTTGGGAAATGTAGGTTTTTTTGTCTCTTGTAACTACGGGGGGAGGGGCGTGGATGCTTTCTGATAATGGCCCAGCTGTTAAAACC